>KV424658.1:0-74488 GCA_001632445.1 Peniophora sp. CONT | reverse complement strand
TAGTGTCCCGTTAAATCTGAGCTCATCCCGAGTTGACCGCCAATTGGCAGCCAATGCCAATTAGGCGCTAATTAACAGCGTGTTAATTAGCAAAATAATACTATGCACGTGCCCTTCACGGCCGTTGCCGCGCACAACGAGAATGTCTACAATATATCCTTTATCATGGTAATCTACTTCCGTCTCGCTGCAGCCTTCCAATCAAATGATCCCGCATCTTGCCAGGCATCAGACGAGTACTGCTTTGCCTGAGCAGAGGCCTTTGCAGCTGCTGGTGTCGTGTTCGATGTACCAGCAGGAGTCTCATCCAGCACGTCGAGTAGGATCGGCGACTCGAAATCAATGCCAATGTCCTCGACTAGCTTGTCTGGGTGTGACTGCGCTGGAGTAGTACGGCACGTATCATCGTCACCATCCTCGTCGTCCAGACCATCGTCATATTCCGGTGAGACTGTGTCGTCGTCGTCTAGATCAATCTCGTGAACATTGTTGTCACTTGACAGAGCCTGGTCGAGCTCCTTGGCGGTGACCGCGGTGCGTGACGACAAGACATCAGAGGCGACACGCCAGTTTGAGACAGACGGCGTGTACGTGGACTCCTGGAATAGGATTAGTATGAGCGAAACAAGTGCACGCGCGGAAAGCATACCTTCTGGCGATGGTATTGCTTGATTTGGATCATCTCTTTGATGGTACCAAGTGAGAGACCGGCACGATGTGCACTGTTGAGCATCGTGACTTGAGAAGCCGTGCGCTCATCAGCCATCGAAGTCGCAGTAGACGCGAAGATGCGGCTGGCCAGAACCTGAAAACCCCGTCAGCATCGCGTTCTCACGCAAGGAGAAGTGTATACTCACGCCAATAACGGACACCGTCTGCGAACCGGCTTGTACACGCTTCCACCATTTAGCGGGTGTATCATCCTTGCAGAACCGCTCATCGTAAGGCTCATCCCGAGCCTTGTATGAGTCGTAGTCCTTTTCCAACGTGTCTATCGCTATGTGCGGCGGCATACCGTTCAACTCAGGGACCCGCTCCATCAGAACCTTGACCGTCTTGGCGTCGCCGTAGAGATCTCCAAGCATTTCGACGAGCGCGTTGTAAATCCCGTCGTGAGTCGAAGCCGAAGGGCCAACAGGCTGACGAGCGGACCACGATCCGCCATGATTCTCGACCGAGATGCGGATACGAGGCTGCACGGGCTCGAGAGGGTTTGTGTTTAGCCATATCGGAGCATCACGGTTACCTTCAAGATTATCAGTGCTACGAGGCAGTAGACAGAACAAGAATGCGTACGCGGATCGAGATAGAATGCCGTCAGATAGACGTTCTTGGGTGCTTTGATGATAGCATCGACAAAGCGCGACCTCACAATCCCGCGGATCGTCTCCTTGGTTGGGTCTGGAATCTCGAGAGCATCACTCTTGAGAAGGCGATTGTAATGCGCCACGAGCGCAAACCAGAAAGTGCACACGTCCGCCGGGTTTGTATTGGGCGATTCGAGACATTTGATGGCGCGCGCGATAGGCTCGGTGACCGCAACAAACTTGGTTAGTTCCAGTTCAAACCGTATGCTCCGACTGTCACCGGGGGTGAGGAGCGCTTTCTTGCCCTGGGAAGTATGAGCATTCCAGGATCAGATCGAGATAAGCATAGCCAACATACATTGAAGTCGAACTCGGTGCCGCATTTCCCAACGAGCTTTCGCAAAGCAGGCAAGTTACGACGCAACGAAAGAGCAGCCCACGCGAGAGAGCCAAAGCGCGTCTTGACGATCTGCTCAAGCCCGCGTGCAATACCCAAAAGTGTACGGATATGCTTGAACTCAGGAGCAAGGTAAGTTTGCGCCATGAACTTGAGAATGACGCGCATGTTTGAGACGAGCTAAAGACAATTCAGTTTGAATGGAGATAAGATGATCGTGAGCAACAAACCTCCTTGAACGCGTCAAGTTTGCTGATGTCGCCCACAGCAAGCGACATGGCATGACAGCAGTCTCTCAGGTTGAGAATATGCGGAAGCATGGCGCACAGCTCAGCCCGCGATTTGCGTGTGTTGCCCGTATTGTCGGACGTAACAGCGACGAAGCGCCATGGGCCGATAAGGTTGATCCACTGTTGAGTTGTGAGCTACAAAACAAGCACGAACACGGGGATACGAACCTTGAGCGCAAGCTCCTTGATATACTGTGCCGTGTGACGGACGTGTGAGGCATCGTCGAGATCAACTAAGATCGTGCGTTTGGGGTCTCCGCTGTCAGTGATGTGAACTGAATAGAACGATACACGGCTCCGGGTCTGGAATACACATCAGTATAGGATCAGCCAGACGATTGAATAGTAGATACCTTGCCCCCGTCGAAAGATAGTGTCAAGTTACGAGAGGCCTGAAGGTGCTTGAGGTTCACGCGAGTAACGCGCGCAGCTTCAGCAGGTATGTGGGCTTCACAGAGTGAAGACGCGCTCGGTGTTTTCCAGGCTGAGGTGAGGCTGGCGAAGAAGTTCGCGGACTCGATGCTGTCGAAGGCATTCGGGGGAAGAAAGTTACAGGCTACCAAGAGCGTGAACTTGCGGTCGCGGTCGTCCTTGGTCTTCTTCTTCGCCTCTTTGCTGTCGACAAATACCTCCAATGCGGTGGGCGTCAAACCCGACGTCTTCGCTTTCTTAGACACAGTAAGCGGGGAGTCGTCATTTGCGCGAGGGCGTTTGTCGCCGACTGCAGCACCTTCCTCGTCAAGATCAGGACCTGCGATCGCGTTCATGGCTTGCAGCAAGAGTCTCTGAGGCACATTAGGGCAGTTCTTGATGTGCTTGAGGTATCGTTTACGGTTACGACCCGGTGGACCTCCGGCTTTCGCGTATTGTGGCGCCCAGCTGGTCTTGCACTTGATACTCGCAACACAGCGGAAACGTGTCTGTCCGTCACTGAGACGTGTTGCGAGACGTGTACCTCTGATGAGGGCGTCGTGTGTTTGGACGCCCGAAGCTTTGCTACCAGCCGGTTCGGGAAGATCCTGATACTCTGGATCCTCGAACGTCGTCACAGTCTGCGACTCGTTCAGCGCAGAAAGTCGCTGGGGCATTGACTTCGGCAGCTAAAGATAGTCAGCAAGAGATCATGCAATAGGTTATAAGTTACATACTGGCTGCTGGCGTGATGTATAGAACGTGCTCGCAGCTTGTAGAAGATCATTGAGCCACTTCTCAAGGATCACATCCCCAGGGTACAGAAGAAGATATTCCTCAAGAACGGAGGCAACATCAAGAATACCCGGACCACTCTCATGCAGAGTGATGCCATGGGCACGCATGCCAATGCGAACTTCAAACTCGTGGTTTACTGCCCCCACTTCACCGTATTGCTCGACATCAGAGTCACTGAGCCCAAAAGAATCAAAGCCATAGCGAGAGTTCGACGAGGTGCTCAGAGACGGGAGGGGTAGGTTAGCGAGGTAGATGCGCAAAAGCTTTAGACGCTTGGGGACAGGTAGATCGGCTACAGAGTCGGGCATGGCAGACTGGCGAGGGAGAGAAAAGGATATGAGGCCTCGATCGAGCACGATCGGTTGGCAAAATTATATAGCAGACAACGAACCACATCATCACGCAAATGAGGCTGCTGCTGCAGACGTGGTTTGGCGACGATGTGGTTGAGAGCAAGGTGCATGACGCGCGTCGCATCTGCTGCGGGCTCCCATCCGACTTAACCGGACTTAGCATGGCCCATCCCGCCGTCCCCGCATTGGCTGCTAATTGGCGCCAATTAACACTGCCAATTAGCTAAGTGCTAATTTAAATTCTTATTTATCGGCACACTAGGCTGATCCCCGCTTTCACTCGCGTCTCGTTTGCGCTTCACAGGGCGGCGATGAGAAATAACCGCCGTCGCGTCCGCGTCCTGAACCGGCTTTGGCGGCGGCCCGTGTTCTTGAACTGAACGCGAATGCTCGCCACGCCGCAACTGCGTTGGCTTGCGCGAGTTGGAAGTGCCTGTATCCTTGACTTTGATCCCGAGGACCGGCTGGTGGGCTCTCATAGACGTTGTGACTCCGCTGCGTGTCCGAGTCTGGCGACGCTTGACGGCAGAGGGTTCACCACCGTCCTCGTCGGAGCGCTTGCGTTTTGTGGGCGAGTTTGCGCTCTTCTCGTCGGCGAAGAGCCGTGAGGCAACAGGAACGAAGTGACGTCGTGCAGACCCAGCAAAATGGTGCGGTTGTGCGACTGAAGCAGGCAGACGTGGACCGTACGGCACCGAAGAGAAATCGGGCCATCCACGATGAAGCCCCAAAGGCAGGCAATATCGATTGGACCACCTGAGGAGTTCAGGAGGAACATGCACATTGACGTCTTCGTTGACGACCACGCAATTGCGAAATATGATGTCCGGATGGTCCATCGGCGGAGCATCTGGGTCGTGGATGATCTGAACGTCGAAGAATTCGTCGCGACGGGGTCTTCTCAATGCCTTTGCCTCATCCCAAGGTGCGTCGAGATCAGGCACTACGAGCTTGACAAAAAGCTCTGGCCAGGTTTCTTCTAGTGGAAGAGCTGGCGGTGGGACGAAGATCGGGGTCTGCGGGCGGTCGGTATAGTTGATTTCTCGTCTGTCGCGACCGGCGCGGTAGGACGGTATGACTTGCAAGTCGGTATTCCCAGACTTGCCACGAGGTTTCCTTATAAGACGATCAATAAGAATTCCGGTAAGTATAAAGCACGAAACGCACAGGCCGGCACGAATACGCTCCAGTTTCAAACGTATATTCTCTAGTTCATCCAAACAATCGCGTACGACACAACCTACGCCAGAAAGGCCACGATGAACTAGGTCATCTCGCGAGTGATATCGGATTTGTAACTCGAGCGGTGATATGCCATTGAATGAGTTGGGAAGCTCGTTCTTACTCTCTCCTGCTCGCTTTAAGAGAGGGTCAGGAGACAGGTGGATCAGATCGCCATGGCGGAGTACTCGGAGCTCGCCATCGTAAAGGCGTTTACAATTGACCTGTAACAGAATTTCAAGACAAATATATAGTGTACGGACGCAATAGCGTACCCATGTGCCATTCGTTGAGGCTAGATCCTTTATCGTGACATTTCTGCCACTCCAGCCAAGCTCGCAATGCTTCCAACCTAGATTACGGCAAAATGTGAGCGCGTGCATTGCTGGAGGGAGATGTTACGCACCGGCATAGTCACTGTGTTCAGGTAGAAGCAAGTCGCAATCTGGCGCGCGCCCAACGACGTAGGTCTGTGGAGAGCTATCCCAGAGAAGGCGCAGAGGTCCGATTGATGCTACGTGTCGAGGATCGGCTGGCCCACTGACTTCCCCAGAGACGATATGCGAATGATCTGCGCCGAAAATGTCCTCAAGCATATACTCTCCGTCAGAGACAAGTCCCATGAGGAACGAGTCAAGTCCGCCGTAGACTTGTGAGAATGTCAAGGCCATTGCGACAGTTTACAGGATCGAAATGAGACGAAAGTCGAGGAAGTACAGGGTAGTAGACGACAAGTCAAGACAGAAGTGCATCCTATCCAATGGTAGGGATGTTCAACTCGAACGGGAACAATAGCATGGGCGTTAGGACCAAGGACAACAAGGGCCGTGTGAAGGTATCCGCATCCGTTACAATACCATCCCTGCCGATTACCGCAAAGCGCGCAACCCGGCTCAATAGGCAAATCATTTTCTGATAGCAGCGCAGTATCAGGCGCGGAGACGGAAGGTTCGAAGACAAGGAGACGAAACCTATAGGATGAGCCCGGGCGCGGCGGGCCGGGCCTAACTGCTGGTGGGAGAACTCGGGACTCGGAAGTGTCGATGTGCAGGTCTCCTCCTGCTGTCATCTTAACCAACCGAATTTATGCCGGGCTGCACCACGCCTAGTGCATATCCGTGCATGCCCTTCGGTAGCGTGTTTAGGCTTACGAGTAAGGCAACATCTCAACCGGTATTGACCTCGAGATGATTGTTCTTCTGGCTCGTCTGCCACCGGATCGAACAAGTTCTTGTTCTGCGCGCATCGAGTAGCCAGGCTTTTGTTTTCTCATATCATGCATGCCTTGTTGTTCTCGATATGGCCACTTCTTGTCTAAGAATACCTCAAAAGGTGAACTCGTTACTCTCGTGCTCAGTATCTTCTCCCGCTCTCTTTTCACTTCCGTCATCCGCACTGCTGGCAGTCATGAATGTCCCATCACGCTCTTTCGACGCTTTTGAAACCGTATACTACTCTGAGGACGTCACTATCATTGACCCTCTCACGTTCAACCCTGTGTTGCCCTTTTCTGTGGATTTGCTCCGGGTCAAGGGGGCACGATCTCCGATCAAGCCGGGAGAATGTACTGTCGCCAGAGTGGAACGCAGGAATACCACTGAGACTGGACTGATTGGGAGAACGCAATACAGCTTCGTACTCTCGCATTCCAATTTGGGTGAGTCTATAACCTCCCTCACATCGACAGCCGATAATTCAACTACACCCAGCCCGTTGCACCTTTCACCTGGCGTCCATTACGTACGCCAGCAATCCAACTGTCTTCGTGCAGGCTAGCGTTCCAGGTGTACTCGTGAGTTACAACCATGCCTGTGACCCCTTTCATACTGAGCTCACCCTCTCTGTAGGTCAACGCGAGACTCTTGCAGCCCGGCAAGCCGTATCCTCTGAGGCCTCTAGACTTCCTCGAGTTGTTCGATACCGTGAGCAACAAGCGCTGGAGATTTCAGTACAGTTCCGCTCCGCTATTCCACGACTCGAACAACAACGTCTCCTACGATATCATTCGGCAACTAGGTCAAGGCGGTCAAGGTCGTGTCTATGAGTGCAGCAATCGAGGGTCATTGGAGCGCCTCGCGGTCAAGATCGTACGAAAGGCCCCTGTGAAGACCGAACGACCTGAATCTGCAGCGCCAATGGACATAGCTAGAGAAGTGAGGATGCTAAAGAAGTTGTGGGAAGCCCGCTCCGTTCAGACTTACATCGACACCACCACACTTTACAAACACTTTCCGCAATCAGCTACAACGCAGACTCCAATTCCCATTATCCCGTTCCGAGGAAGCTGGACTGCTTTGGGATCAGATTGTAAGGGTTTTTCTGTCAAAACAGGGCTTTTGACGCATCTGATGATCACTCTGATATTCCATAGTCATTGCGCTTGCTATGGCTGCGGGAGACCTACATCGCTGGTGTACCAACATCGCGGTGTCTACCAAGCGCCCACCGAGTGCGTACTTGCTGTGTTTCTGCCTTACAACTGTTTCGTGACGATGTCGACTCCGTAGGTGAAATGCAAGCTTGCAGTGTGGCGATACAGGTGTTCGACGCTCTCCGAGTAAGTTCTTGGCTCACGCATCCTAGTTCGTGATCTGAGTCGTTTGCAGTACATCCACAAGGAAGGCCTCGTTCATGGTGATCTCAAGCCCGCCAACATCTTGGTTCTGGACAGTGGGGCATATCCTCGCGTAGTTGTGAGCGACTTCGGGCTCTGCATGGAAGTCAAGGAGCTCGAGGAATTCGTTCATAAAGAGGTGAAACTTGGCTGTGGCCTATCTTTCCTTCTTCGTGTTGACATGGCCATTTCTGCAGAATCGGGCTCCAGGAACGCTCATGTTTCTCCCTCCAGAATCAGCGACATCAGAGACGCGTCTCAATCCTACCGCTGGTAAAGGCAACGATATCTGGGCGGCCGGACTCACCCTCTATTTTATGTGCGTGCATCTCAATACGTGCTCTTGTCTCCTACGAGCCAACACTATCGACCACAGGTTGACTGTGTCGTACTTTGTCCCGCAAGAGGACGTCACCCTCCCTCCCGAGCAATACACTGTCCAGTTCTTCAACAAGCTTTGGTATGCTTTGTTCAGACGTGGCATCTCTCAACTGGGTCAGCAAATCCCGACTCGGTGTCTGGACCGTATAGAATCTAACATCTACCGTTGCCAGCAATCAACGTCCTCGAGCGCTGTCTCAAAGTCGACCCCAGGAAACGCGTGACAGCTAACAACGTGCTCAAGCTGACCTGGTTCAAGAACTTCCAACCAACAGGGCCAAATACTCAAGCACAGGCTCCCCTGGCGTTCTCGCCGGCAGGAGTCGCCGACATGCCATTGGCCGACCCAGAAGCTTCTAGTGCGGTAGTCTGCCTCGGCGCGAAACGCCCTCACTCCGAGCCCACCAGCGACGTCGGGGAAGACGCTAGAAAAGGAAAGGCTCCCGCTCAGAAGCGCAGAGCGCTAGCTGACTGGTCATGAGCCCCACGCTCTTTACCACATCTATATGGACATCATGATCTCTATAACCATGTATCAATAGCCACGCAGAATCCCCTCCATCTCGGACATGTACAGTAGGTTGTAACCCAGAGATAGGATGTACTTCATAATATCATGACTTCACGAATCCTTGCAGCTCCTTCACCCACTCTTCCCCGCCATGTACGCCCTCCAACAACCCCTCCAACTGCCCTGGCTTCAAGTATGCATGATCCTCCCAATGAAACCCCGGAAACACGACCTCGCTGATCAAACACCCGACTTTCTCCTTGTCCGCCGCCTTAAGATCCTCCGGCAGCAGGCGCGACATCTTCCACACGCTCGTGCCGACAAGAAGCTGGCGCACTTCGCCTGCGCGGGTGCTGGGGCCCAACACAATGCGCTCGACGCGCGCGGGTGTATTGGCTGTTGGAGGGTGTATCAGGGTGTACTCGGTGCGGCCATGGTGCAGGACGTGCATGGTCTGCGATAGACGGTGTCAGCTACAACTATACTTTCGTTAAGTGAGATTGAGTGTACATACAGCGGACTTGTTCATATGAATGTAACCGTTAGGACTATCATGCGTAAGGAGGTAATAGATCGTTGTCGAAAGCGGCCGCAGCTCTCCATCTGCATGCAAGCGTGAGAAACCCGCATACAGGCACCCATATCATGAAACAAACGCACTTGCGAACGGACTCGGCACCGTCTGTTCCTGCCTGTCCGTCTCGGCGAAGTATCCTGCAACCCGAACATGATCAGCGCTGCCGTCGGAGGACGGACGGAACGGCTGTAGACGTACCGCCTTCGGGATGCTTGAGCAGTTCTAGGTCTTCAATGAGCTCAGCGGTGGGCGGGAAATGCGAGAAATCCATGATGCGTGTTTTGAGATGCGATAGAACGGGAATAGGTTGTGCAAAGAGCGAGATGGGGAAAAGGTAAACTGAGAGGCCGATGTGCCCTATCGACCCTTTTATCTTCTAGCCGCGGTTGATTGCGATCGGAACCAGATGACAAACCGCAGCCAGATTGACTGGGTTCGAGGGTGTACTTGGGCGCGGTGTTTCCGGCGCAGATGTAATATCCCTGCTGGAGCCGGCTCTGCGTGGATCGCATAGGCGCGTGCGCGCGTGTATGGGTGAACTATATGAGAGCTCTGATGGCAAGGATCATCGCGAAGCCACCGGACAAGGCCGATATACCGTCGGTCAGGCCGCCAGGGTGTAGCCAGCCTGTCGTACATAATGAGACCAACGATCCGCGTGAAGGCTGTGGACCATCGGCTTTCCCAAATCACAGGGCGCGCTGGAATCAGCCGGTATACTTAGGAGCATCTTCAAAGTATCCCGCCTGTCTTCTCGGCGACAGTTGGGCTCTTCGCAGCCATCTCCTTATCCAGCAGCTTTTGAACTGCCTTGATTGAGTTCTCGCGTGCGGTGACTAGCCTCTTCGCCTTCTTCACATCGCTGCTCCGCCGTAAGCCGGCGTAATCCTGAGCAGGCTCGAGCTTTCGTTTCTTTGCGAGCGGTTCAGTGACAGAAGCATCGTCTGAACCAGTAGTACCAGACGCAGACGGGTCCTGGGTAGACGGAGTCGCTGCCTCAGGCGTAGGCTCGGACAGAGAACCCGAAACCTGAGCCGTTCGAACAGATTCCAGTTTATTCCTGAGTCGGGCAAGAGCTTCGTCGAGGGCCGTCAGAGTAGTAATGTAGTCGTCTAACTCATCCTTCACAGCGAAGGCACGACAGACTTCCCGAGTGCAATCTTCTATATGCTGGGTAGAGATTCAGTATCCAAATTGTAATGTAAGGCATTGGAGAGCACTGACCGTGAATCTTACAGGACCTAGCATTACTCCGCCATACCACCGGCTCACAATGACCACAGCATCTATCACAGCCTGGTCTTTCATGACCTTCAGAATCTTGGAACCCGCCCATGACTCTCCGTCATCCTCAATCCCCTCCTCGACCTTGAAATCGTCCTCTCCAAGCCCATCCCGTCCCTTCTTCAAGGTCATACACCGATACGCGTATATTTCATGTGAAGCCGACTTCTTCGCATGACTGCGCTTGAGATGCGCTTGTGCAGCTCGAGCTTGTACCGCCGAGGCGGCGCGATAGATGTGGCCAACAAATACAGATTCTCGGTCTTCGATCTCAGTTGACGTAGCAATACATTCTGGCAGCGGCGCAGATGATGTTATGAAAGAGTCCAAACCAGACATGATGGTGGTAAGAAGCAAGCACAGAGGCGCTCTATCGAGGTTGAATTCGTGGGAATGAACCTGCGCGCCCACGAGAACAAAGTCGACGCGCTCGAAGTCGCGCTGGCGCGTTCTGCACTCGGCCTCCATGCTCGCCCGTCGCTTGTCGCCACCCGCGTCGGCGGCGAGACATATACGCGTCGTACGACTGTACAGTACTGCGCCTGCGCCTCGCACGGCCGAAACTTCTGCTTCGTCACCTCTACAATTGCGAGGCTCACGAAAGACATCTTGGCTGGATCCACCTACTAGGCAGAATACACGCAATCACTGGCCGGACCGTAATGCCGAGATAGCGGAGGAAGAGGCGCGAGAGGCGTTCGAACGCACGCTGCAATTCCAAATACAGGGTGGCATTTCCTCTATGGAGGATGCTTTGACAGTTTGGCGCGCGCTAGAAGGGAAGTATGGTCCATTACGGGATATCGTGTTCCTTAGGGTATGGCTACCTATGTATTATCGTCAATATATGCTTATGCAGTACTGTAGGACTCTGTCAACAAGTTGAAGTTTGCGCCGTCATGCATCGCGCTTTTCGACAAGCCTTTCCCGCCAGACTTTGACTACGATGCGCAGGTTCTTGCTGTTGAACTGTCTACAGAGCTTCCCGCCAACGGAGGACCGGGAATTGCCGCTTTTCATCAACTGCTTCATGGTCCATCATACACTGTAGATGTTCCGGGTCAACCGCAAGCGCAGCAGGCAGAGTCTGAAGTGTCTGATACTCCTGAGGCCGGCACTTCTTCTTCTGCTTTACCTACGCAAGCTTTCTCGCTGCGAGAGTCTTCTGGCAGTAGCCCGCGCATCGTGACTATTAGAGGGTCCCGACCAAGTACGTATACACTGTCTTACATATTCGCGTTCAGCTTCTGACCGCCGTCACTTAGACGCACCATATCGCCACCGTTATGCCCAGGACGCACCCCGAACGACCTTAATCCTAGGACCACAACACTCGTTCGCTCGTCTGTGGGCTGCATTTGGCGGCTTTGCACCTTCTACTGCGGCCCCGAATATGCGCATGGAGCGTACTGTCGAAATCAACCGTGTGTTCGTTGAAGCACATGCAGGCGATGCGCCAGTTATGGACGACGACAAGATTGGACACCTCATTGATGCTGTTCAGTCTAGGTCTACACCTCGGACCAGTAGTGGCACTCCTGTTTCCGAGCCGGGAGAGCGGCAGGCGGAGGTGGAGGTGGAGATGGAGTCAGCTCAACCGGAGCTGCATGTCGAAGACATTAACGCAGAGGAACCTGCGAATTACATCCCTTGGTCACCCATCACGGCTGACGCCTCTACCACGGCAGACGCCTCCGGAACGCGCCTTTCATCACGCGGAAGCCAGCTGTCGAAGGAGGACGTCTTGGAGCAGCGAGCTCTGGCTGCTCTCGAGAAGGCGCGCGCGGCAGAGGCAGCTGAGAAGGTGCGCGTCGCGAAGCTTGCTCGGAGCACCCAGGAGTTGCAAGCTGCTGCTGCCAAGAAGGCCGAGAAGGAGAAGAGGCATTCGAAGAAGCAGGAGGCGTATCGTGGAAAACGTACTGGGGCGCAAACCGTCGCGAAGAGTGCAAAGATACCGACGCCCGGCGCGAAATTCAAGCATCATCCGGCTTCGCAGACGAAGGCAGCGCCACCACAGGCTGCGAGCAAAGACGCGTCGAGGCGGCCTGCAGAGCCGGCACAGCCTGAACAGCGCAAATCCAGTTTACTTGGCAGGTTACTTGGTTGGTAGCATAGGACATGTGTCCTCGTTTCTCTGCGTATAGAGTACACACTATAAGTAACTTTTAATGAGGGCATCTGCTC
This sequence comes from Peniophora sp. CONT, assembly GCA_001632445.1. Taxonomy (NCBI): domain Eukaryota; kingdom Fungi; phylum Basidiomycota; class Agaricomycetes; order Russulales; family Peniophoraceae; genus Peniophora; species Peniophora sp. CONT. Next base: position 62,160 of record KV424658.1, on the reverse strand, counting down.
TCTGATTCGTACATACTTGGCCCGCCGCAGGCACTTCGGATAGCAAGGCTAATAGCGCCGCATGAGCATTGCGACATTCTGTCAGGGATGCTATGTTACTGTACAATACACAGCCCGTCAGTGGCGCAAGGGCTCGCCATGGTGGCCGATGTTGGCGACGCGTCGGAGGCGGGGCCGCGGCGCGCTCCGGCGACTCCGGTAATTATTGCGGACCGACGAGACCGGAACGGGAGCAAGCGTGCGCTGACGACGCTTTTGCTCTCGACGTCGATGCTCTCAACCACATGGACCTGGGCACTGCATTGTCTGCGTACGGAATATATACTGCTCGATAAGATCCAGAATCAGAGCGCGTTGACTCATGCACATGGGAACTGTGGGCGGCTAACTTGTGTCTACAACCGCCGTCGTGTAGAGCCCCCGACCTGGAGCTGCGATAGTGCGCTCGAGAACGGCGCTCGTTCGCCGTGTGGCTACGATTCTCCGGCATTCTTCTCATGACTCTGGATGTAGCCTGGTCTGTCAGATGTTCATTGTCTTGTGCAAAGTATCTTGTGGGGCTGTCTATGGTGCACTAGCAAGTGTAGACTTAATCGGCTTGATCAGTGCCAGGTTCGGAAGTTGACTAGCGCCTAGCGCGCGCCGTGAACAATACGGGCTATACGGGCTCAAAAATATCACTATCTCGTGTTCAAATCATGTTCCGCAAGGCTTGACGCTGACGCGGGGGTAGGTGGCCGGACTCCCATGCGGCCATCGAACGGTCTCACAGGATCATCAGGTCAGCATACGAATTTCAGAGGGCTTCAAGAAGGCCGTATCGCGTTCGAACGTTCTGCTCTTCCCTTCCTGGACACCTCTCACAGTCTACTGCTAAACTGTCATCTACTCCTCTCCTCCCCTCTAGCCCTCCATCCCGCGCGATGATGGACCGGGCTCCCATGATGAGCGAACGTCCGGGCCTGGCGCGGTCGCCATTGAGCGCTGCGGGCAACGTGGACGATAGCCCATACGCTATCCCCAGGACTCTCGGTTATACCAGCTCAGGCGCTTCAACACCAGCCGGTAGTGGATCGTTTTCGGCGCCATACGTGCGTGGCTCGATGGCCAGCTATCCAGCCAGCGTGGTGCGTGCGCTATGTCTCTTCGTCGTTGTATGAAGTCCTTAACTTGTGCGTGTAGGATAGTGCGGGTGGTGGACATCATGTGAGGAAAAGTGTGCTCGCGGAAGAGGTGCGTGTCGATGAGCTATTCTGGGAACCTTCACTCACAGCGTTTCAGTACCTTCTCCCCTCAGATCCACGGTTATGGTCGGACTACCGCGGCGTCGAGATCGACGATGCGATGCACGATCCCGAAAAGAACCTCCCGCCCCGGGGTTCACCATTCTCCTGGCGTACCACAGCGGACGTCACGGCCGTCTTTCTCGTCGTGGCTGGTATCCTGATGTTATTCTTGGGTTATCCTGTACTACAAAAGACGATCGGCCTGGACGAAGATCCACCGTTGAGCCGCGGCAACGCCCTGGGCACGATAACGAACGCTACGGGGCAGATACCCAGCATGCGCGGACGCTTCTCCGTTATTGATCCCGATACACCTCCCGAGGCTCTCACTCGCACAAGTTACATGGATAAGACGAAGCAGTTGCAACTCGTGTTCTCGGACGAGTTTGAGCAAGACCATCGAACCTTCTACCCCGGAGATGATCCCTTCTGGCATGCGTGCGTGAACTGCGTTTTTCATTGCGAGTTTGTACTGACGAATGAAACAGAGAGGACTACCACTGTGAGTACATTCTGGCGTCGCACACACGCTAAGACGTTCTGACGAGGGGAGGCAGATTGGGGAACAAGCGACTTGGAATGGTAAGCGTGTTACTCTTCGAGGTGTACGGTCTGCTCACACCGGCGTGGGTAGGTACGATCCCAAGGCCATCACGACGAAAAACGGTGCCCTCGAGATCACCATCTCTCAACATGCCGAACACAACCTGAGTTACACTGGTGCGTGCCTGCCATCTCCTTATCAATGCACTCTTGCTGATTGTGCCGTTGCGTTCACAGGCGGTGTGCGTTATTCTACCACAATCAATTGATACGACGCGTACTGAGACTCTGAACTCGTAGTTGATGTCAACATGGAACAGCTTTTGCTTCACGGGCGGCATAATCGAGGCCGCCGTCACATTGCCGGGTTCGCCACATCTGCAAGGGTATGTAACTTCATATATCAGGCTCTTCCTAGACTGAAATTCCAGCCTGTGGCCTGCTTTTTGGACCCTGGGAAACCTAGGACGAGTAGGGTATGGCGCGACGACGGACGGTTTATGGCCGTACAGTTATGGTGCGTCCGCATTTGCCATCCCGCATGACTTGCTTCTGAACATATGACAGATTCATGTGGTACGCTCCACAATGCCCTCTGACATATCTCCCTGCTAAAGCCAGAGCAGACTACGGCACCTTGCCAAACCAGACGCTCGGAGACCAGCCGCCAGGCGCGTTCACCCCGGGCGGTGGCGATCAGTACGCCGACGATCATCTGTCGTTCCTTCCTGGCCAGCGGCTTTCGCGGTGTACTTGCCCTGGGAGCGATCACCCGGGCCCGAAACACTCAGGCAACGAATACGTCGGGCGTGCTGCTCCAGAAATCGATATCTTTGAGTCCCAAGTAAGTCTACGCTCTACGCTCGTGCTAGCATCAGGGCAAGTTCTTATATCGTTACTTCAGGCTGCCGATAAGCCCGGATTACCCGGTAATGTCAGCCAGTCGGCGCAGCTAGCCCCCATGAATGGTGAGCGCTTTGTTGTATCTGAAACAGGCGGAAGGTTGACGACAAAGTACAGACGGTTACTTCTACTACAAGTGCGTTTGGCATCCCACCGCAGCCTTCACGCGGTTCGCTCATGCTATACTATAGTGGCACCGGAAATACGACTATTTATGACCCCAAGATCACGAGCTACAACGGCTACCACGGAGGTGCCTACCAACAGGCCATCTCCTCTCTTACGAATGCCAGTATGTCCAACCAAACGTGTTGCCTATGTACCTTGCGCTGACACACTGATTATAAGATCAGACATGTTATGAACTTGTAGACGACTGCTTCGCAACGTACGCAGTCGAGTACAAGCCTGGATTCGACGATGGGTACATCACCTGGATCGGGAACGACAAGCCAAGCTGGACGATCTTTAGTAGCGCTTTCGCTCCGGATCCATTCGTAGGCATTGGAGCGAGACCGATTGCGCAAGAACCTATGGTACAAGTGTTCGCATTCTGCTCTCCATACGAGGCGCTCATCTTTGCTTTCAGTACATGATCTTAAACTTGGGATCTGCACCGGGTTTCCAGCAGATTGAAACAGGATTGCAATTCCCCGCCAAGATGCGCGTCGACTACGTTCGTGTGTACCAGGATCCGGACTCGGTCAATTATGGCTGCGATCCCAAAGATTTCCCCACAATGGACTACATCGCAAAGTATGCGCTTCACCTTCACGCACACAACTTTGACTGAATGACGTCTCCCTTTCAGTCACCCCGACGCGTACCAAAATCCCAATGTGACACAATGGAAAGATGCAGGATACACCTTCCCTAAGAACAAGATGCTAACGAAATGTTGATACCACCTCCGCTGCTCTCTGATTCCCCCACGCATACACGCGTTCTTATTATACCTTTATCACTGGTTTTCAGGTTCGGATGTTATTGCTATCGGTTGGTGTGGTTGCACGGACAACGGACTATTGCTTGCATGGACTACATTTGTAACATAGTATACTTTACTCTGTCTTAATCGTATAGAACGCGCTTTCATGGACTACGGGCTGACGCCACTGGCTCCGGGATCCGTCGACTGGCTTAACTCGCACCTATATAGATATATATTGCTTCGGCCGTGGCCGCTGTCATCATGCGCTGCGCGCATCAACGGAGCTCAACGGAGGCTTGATAACAGGCTTTTGCTCCCGACGATCAACTGCTTCCATACGTGCTCGCCTGCTTCTCGATTTCTAGTACATGCATAGGCGCCGTTCCACCTTCCTATCCGTGCTGGATGTTTTCTAGCACTGAGATATGTTTGCCTGCGTTGTCCTCACTCTCCCTGGCTCCCTGGCCTAAGCCTACGGAACGTCTTCATGTCGGGGCATATTGTCCCAAGATGATGGTGCCTCCGTTAGAACGTTGCCGCCGCGCAGAATTTCGTATATCCCGACGTCATTATGCAGCGATAAAGCATCCATTGCATCAAATTTAGCTCGAGACCGTGTGCGTGTGCAAAAACAACGAGCTCGAGGTACGGGCGAGGCGCAATTGAAAGAGCTTCCTTGACGACCTCCGTCGCTCGTCTTCCAGCCACCACCACGGCCTCTCGTTTGTACATCTTCCCGACCTCGGTCCTGTATCCTTCGTTCGCCATGTTCAAGTCTGCTGCTGTCGCTGTATGTATTTTCGTGATCTTGCCGAGTGGGCGCTGAAACTCACGTGCGGGCGTGTTCAGCTCCTTGCCACTGCGTGCGCTGTCAGCGCGAAGAACATCTACATCCAGGTCCACAACAACGCCGTACGTTCCCTTCATTTTTGTACCCCATTGAGCTATGTACTGACTCAGGTGTAGTCGGCGACGAACGGTTCGAGCGTCTTTGTGCCGAACGAGGTCACGGCGGTGCTTGGAGACATCGTCTTCTTCAACTGTCAGTTTTTCCGTGCTTCGAGATAAGCCCGTCTTCTAACAGCGCACAGTCACCGAGGGGAACCACACTGCCATCCAGTCGACCTTCGACGCGCCTTGTCTTGCGGCGAACGTACACAACAGCTCGCTGAACGGCTTCAACTCTGGCTTCGAGGTCGTGCCGAACAACTCGTTCCTGCAGTCGTCGGTCCCCATCCTCCCGGAAAACGTCAACCAGACCTTCTGGTTCTTCGATGCCAACACCTGCGGCATCGGCGGCGTCGGCGTCATCAACGCCAATGAGAGCAGCACCGAGACGCTCGCTGGCTTCGTCCGTAACGCCGTGCGTTTGAACGGCACGGCAACCGCCACCTCGACATCCTCGCGCGCGGCGTCCACGTCGGCCTCCGGCACGGGCTCGTCTGCCTCGTCGACCTCGACGCCGTCTTCGAGCGGAGCCGGTCAGATCACACTTTCGAGCGTCGTGTTCGCGGCCCCTCTCCTCCTTGCGGGCCTCGTGCTCTAAACGCACTTGCGTGCGTGGTGGCCTCCCTCTTAGAAGTTTTCTTTCTCGTGAACGATTTTTCATGTCTTGGTCTATTACCTTGTGTATATCCCACGTTCCTTTGGCTCCGGCACCCGTTTCTGGCCCCGTCCCTGCGTGCCTCCGCGTCCTCCGACACTATACCGATACCCCCTGCTTAGCTGTGTGCTCTACTGCTGTATACACGTGTTGTCCGTCTGGCTTATCTTGTTGTTCTGTACATACACAGCATTGCCGGCGCAACCATCCGGCCCTTGCGCTATATCTACCCTTGCGAGCAAACATCTGCAATGCCTTAAACTTCCTCGACTCGCTGGACAAGTCCTCTCAGTCCTACTAGACTGGACGGGAGCAGAGGTGCTTGGCTCTGTAAGTAAACCTAGCCAATCGAATTTGAGCTGGCGCTGGCGAACAGCGTGGCCGGTACACTGCTTGGAGCCTCAGTCATGTTGTATATATGTTGGCTATTTGGTGAGGAACACCATTATTCAGGTGTCAGAGCTCGCACCTTCGCCAGTCGCGCATACGTTCATGTACTTATCGTTCCTCTTGAGCTAGATCGCTTGCTGGCGATTCTCTAGCCTCTTGAGACAGCCTTGACGCCTCTCGGGCATGGCAGCGAGCAAGTCATGATGTATTCAGGTCTGAAGAAAGTCCAACTACCGTTTAGCAACGGGTATCAGGGTATACGGCGTGGTGTACCTAAAGTATAGGAGTAGGCTCGCAAAGAGAGCGCTAGTGATCAAGATTACAGGCATATTTGAGAGGGAACGAAGCGAGCAGATATGTTGCAGCATGAGTAAGGACAGACATCGTGGATGGTAATGCAGAGTCCAGTAGAGTATGATATGAACACAAAAGAATCAAAACAAAGGAGAGAGCGAATAGGCAGTTAGAAATAATATCGACCGGGGAGAACCATGTAGTACAGCATACGCATGCCATTTCCATCCTCCCGCGCGCGAGCCACACGAACGCTTGCCGTGCTTCGCGGTACTGTACCTCGCGCGCTGTCCTGTATTGGCAAACGCGCAGGCAAGCTCATGCGTCGAGCTCGGGCGCCTCGAGTTGAATATGAGAATATGCTCGTTGGTACTCGCTGAGAAACCCGTGCGCTTGCAGTCCCACCGCGGGCACTGGCAGCACCGGGGCGCACGTTATCATCCCTGTGCGACGGGAATGCAATGGCCGGGACATCACTCTTGTGCGATGTGAACGCGCTCCGTACTCGCCCTCTTCTCCGACTCTTACGAGATGCCTGCGAGTCGAGCGATGCGCGGTGCATACTTGCAGTCTCAAACGCCTCCCGGAGGATCAACACTCGCTCGGGCGTCGGTGCCCGTACCGGCGAGGGCGACGCGCTCTGTAGCTCCGGAGACCGTGCTGCGGCGCGCGGGGAGGTCGTCCGACTCCGCCTCCGCCCGCGCCACTCCGGGGTTAGCGTGCTCGGCCCCTCGAGTCGGCCATCTGAAAATCCTGCGGGATAGACAGGCGTTCGCGCTCCTTCTCCTTCCTCGACGAAGAAGGCACGGGGGCTGACAATGACTCGTCCGCCGACAGTTGTGCCTGCCGCGCCGTCTTCACGCTGCGAGCAGAGCGCTTGTGTTTGATCGTCTGCACGTGTGCCTGTAGTAGAGCCAGTTTGTCCCGTAGTGGCTGGACCTCCTCCTCGACGACAGCGTGAATACGGGCACGGGTGTCACGAGAGTTCCGCACTTCGTCGCTGTGTGGTCGCGGTTTCTCAAAGGGGATGTCATGCGAGGGAGGTACAATGAGAGCAGGAACAGGCGGAGGGGGTGAAGTATGTCGGGTAGACATGGATTGTCGCGGCGGTGCTGGCTCAGAGGGAGAGCGTGAAGGTCTCTTTGTCAAGATAGCGGTAGCTGGTGCGGGATTGGAAGTCTTAGATGCAGACTTCTTGTGTTGGTGGCGGTGTTCTCGAGATTCATAGCTGATGGGGACCACTTCAACTATACCAGAGATAGTGAGTTGCAGCGCAAACATGTAAATAATGAGAGCACGTACCGGTTATTGGGACCTCAATGTTTCTTGCAACAAGAGCCGCCCAAGCCCGACATGCCGCAATGTCGCTCGTACGCAAGAGTGCGGGGTTGCGTAGAGCATGTGCTTCAATGTCACCCAACAACCGGAAACATTCGCGTACGTCCTCGAGTGAAGTCGGTAACTGAAACGTCGGCAAGAGGTATATTTCGCTTAGAGGTTTCGGCAGAACAGGCGGGTCCAAGCCACAGATATACGGCACCGTTGAAGGCATAGCGACCGAGTGGACCGTCACGTCGGTGTGAAGGTAAGAGACGAGTCTGGACGCCAGGTTCGGAACTCGCGGAGATGGGTGCGTATGGGTCCAACCTCCTGCGTTCATTTGGCTGATCGGGCCGGTTCTCCCAGGCTGTGGCTTGGATGATGCGACCTCGAGACCCAACGGCGCGGCAGGGCGCGGCTTGCCCACTCCATTGACAAGAGAGGATTGTAGCTTCTAAACGCCACCAAGCAAAAGTTGCTCTTGACCACCACCATCAAGCCTTCTCGTCGACTTGCTTTGCTGTGACTTATAGCCTTGACCGAGCCCGCAATCATATCATCAAGCAAACTCTGTTCGAAACTGGATCATGAGCTCTCCGAACAGACGGATGTCTATGTCGAGTCCAAACATAAACCCACGCAGTCTCAGCCCTACCTTACCCCGGCTCGTCGTAGCTCCTAACGACGATAGCGAGGAATGGATTGCGAGCTGGACGAACACGCACGTAGAGGGTGTGTGGAGTAGCTTAGCCTCGTTGTTGATGGCATGCTCACTGCGTGCTACTGTGCTTTGTCAGAGCTCATCGACGGCGCGGTCGTGGAGGTAGACGCAGACACGACAGTTGAAGAGGCCTGTGAGGTTGGTGGAGTCTGTGTAAGGCGAGGAGGGCCTGCTAACGCTGAGCCCATTTTCTAGCTTCTTCTCTCGCACGATGTGCCGTCTTTAGTTGTGAAAGCGCCAGAGGATTCCTTGAACGGGCCATATCTTGGCCTATTCGATGTGGGTACAGTGATGCCGTCTTTGGTATCTACGGCTAATGGAAGCTGTCAGTTCGCAGATGTGAATGCCTTTTTGACTTCAGCCGCGACGCGGCATACCTATACACCTGAATATATCGCAGAGAACCCTCGCGTAGCGCGTGTCCTCGAAGCCGCGAAGACTGGACGTGTTCCTGTTGGGATTGTGTCCAGTGAGTGATTTCACGAAGATACTTCTAACGAAGTTGACCAACCATAGATCTCTCGGGGAAGAATTCGCTTCACGAGCTTGCCGCCGATGCTAACATCATCGACCTGCTAAAAATCTTCTGTACGGGAGCTCATCGAGGTAAGGTGTGCTGCCTTTGACGCCACGCCTTCTAACGCGCGCTGGTAGTCCTTATCAAATCACCTCCTGGCACGGCCGGTACTCGCACTGGTATGGTATCGGATATCCGGTTACTTGCATATTTCGCATCGTTCGCAAGACCCTCGCCGTCGGTGCCACCAAGTCCGATCTCTCCCGTCCCACGACAAGTGCGCAGCCCAAACTCGCCATCAGTATCTTCTTCCACAACATTTCAGCGCTACCTCGGCAACGCTCTGCACGCCTTGCCTCTTCCGTCACTCGATCTCGGGTCCGAAGTAGTCTCCCTGCGCTCTTCCGACTCGGTACTTGACGCGATGAAGCGCATGAACGATGCTGGCGTCAGTTCGGTCGCGGTAATGGACGATGATACAGGCTCTCTTCAGAGCGCTGTAAGCGTGACGGACATTGGGCGTGTGTTAGTGCCGAATCAGATTAAGGAAGCGTTGACTGCCCCGCTGCATACCTTGATTACGCATATCCGGTATCCGTACGGGGAGACAGACGGCGCCGAGCGTTATCCTGTGTACAGCGTGCTGTCATCGTCAACCCTATCATACACCATCCAAAAGCTACTCGCCAGTGCGTTGATACCTCCTATATAGCATATCTCAGCCAAGCTCATAGTCTCGAAATAGCCGGCGCTCATCGTGCCTTCGTAACTTCAGACCCGGAGACGTCACCATCACCAAGTGCCAGTACGACCGGGAATCTTACAGGTGTCGTATCAATCGTCGACAGTGCGTTTGGTCTCATTATACATGATCTTCTCAACACTTCCTGACATCGCTTTGGCAGTCCTTGCGCTCTTCGCGCGCCTCGCAAACATATCAGATGTTGACTCTCAACGTGTCCAGCGCCATCGCCGGGCCTCGTCGGCTTCCAGCCAGAACTCGTCCTTTGGAATGAGCTCGGAGAGTCGTAGGCGCGGGTCGGCCGGATCTGGTGGACTGGGGAGGAATGGAAGTCTACGCTTATGATATGTGAAAGCTCGTCTACGATACCATAGCTTGTATGATAACCCGAAAATGATTCCTTTCCCTTGCCTGCTGCTGCGCGTTCCTGTAAGTACACAGAGATGTGCGCGGTCATCTCATGTGACCGCGCAACTGTTACTCCGGCCTTCGCCGGCGGTATCAGTGTCAGGCTTGTCGCACCTTCTTTTCTTCCTCCATCATCCTTGTGCCACTAAACACAAACACTTCTCGATCCCTGCTACTCTGTCCTATCCAATTCGAAAGCTCCAAGTATTCTGCAGATGATATCGGCGTTCTCGGATGAGGTCCAGGTTGGTCGGCTGGCTTCCGATATAAGGTGCCCTGTCGCTACAAGGATGCCCTCCTGAGATAACGCGGCGCATCTGCGCACGTTTCATATTGCTTGGCTTACGATTAAAGCTTTGAAGGCATGACAACACAGGCTATCGCATCCAGAGGGCCATCCGTCCAGGCTCGGCCGATCGCCACTTCGAGCAAGGGTACTCTGCATCTAGAGATACACATCCTAGATTGAACTTTCATCAGGCGAGGATAGTACGTGGCTGTTCTAGTGTGGCTTTGTTTTGCTCGCAAAACTCGTTGAGTGCCCACGATGTATACGTTGAGCCGCGGCCTCAGTCGAGATGAATTTCCACGACGCCCTCTTCGAAAAGTGCTGGCTGCGGCGTCGGAGCTTGAGAGCACCTATAGTAGCATGCAGGCACTCGTATTTCTAGACATATGCAGTCCAGGTACGAAGCAGTAACCGCTGACAAGATCGGTTTCCCTGTCTTCAACGTTTACTGTCTATTATGGGCCTATCGCTGGGTCCCAATAACCCACTACGGGTAGTTTAGCCCACGAAGCTGACCTCATGTAGCCCCTTTGCACGCAAGGGGACGAATGGTACAGAACGCTGATTCGACTAGGCATACGCAGGACCACTGCAGCCGCAGCACCCGGTACCGGTAATGTCTCACCGAAGTCTATGAGAAGGGTAATATTATGCACAGTCTGCTGCTGTCCCTCTCATAAGGCCCGTGACGGGTGCTCGCGTGCTCCTTCAGTTACATGGACCTAAAGTAGCGTCTTGTTCCTGATCAACCCCACAGAAGATCGGGTCACGGGTTTCGTGTTTCTACACTATGTTGTCCTAAGTCAGTCAATACTACACATTTCCCTTCCACGAGTTCTCTATTTCAAGCGCGCGGTCATATCCATCAACTCGTGACTGCATACGGCGCCTGTCCTTTCGTGCACTTGGCTGTTTCAAATCTCTCTCGCCTCGTCGGACCCACTTTTGATCACCGGCAAACCGAAGGAAACGACCGACATCGGCTGGATATCCGTCGTGCCACATATAAGGCCGTCGGTCATTGAGATCTCCGCAGCGGTAGCAGTCGCTGGTTCTACGCCCTTCCCTCCGCGTAGCTCTAATCATGAAGCTCGCATTACTCTCAACCTTGTTTGTGCATGCTGGTCTCGCGGTGCTAGCAGCAGACACGCCGGCGGACACGGCCAGCCCTACCGTAAAGCTTGATCAAGGCACCTTCATCGGCGTCGCATCTGGGGAGGTCAACAAGTTCCTCGGGATACCCTACGCTAAGCCTCCGTACGTCTCCCACTTGATGCGTTTTCCGCTCGTAAGCTGACGAGCTTACCGCGCACAGGGTGGGAGACCTGCGCTTCAATCTGCCACAGCTCGTCGATCCCTACACTGGCACACATACCGCGGTCGCTTTCGGATATGAGTGCCCCCAGCAGTCTGGTGACTCCCCACCTATAACCGGGATTCCGCTTGAAACCCTCCAACTCGTCGCCAACCTCACCGCTGGGGCTACCGTCTCTGAAAGCGAGGACTGTGAGCAGACGATTTGAAGTATCACGCCGAGACTTTCGCTGACGGTGAAGATAGGCTTAACGATCAACGTGGTCGCGCCCGCCGGCATCAACGCAACATCGAAACTCCCCATCGTCGCAGTAAGTCTATGTAACATATAACAGGATCGTACTTAATAACCAGACGTGCTAGTGGATCTACGGCGGTGCGCTATTGCTCACTTCATCACTAATGGTCTGTTCACTCAGATGCTTTACTCTATCAGGCGGGTTTGAGACTGGTAGTTCTGCGAGGTATGGACAGTATATGTGTATTGATGCGGCAGCTTACAACCCGCCAGCTACGACGGTTCCGTCATAGTCGAGAGATCAATCGCCATTGGAGAGCCCGTTATCTACGTCAGCTTCAATTACCGGTATGTCATACTCCATCGCATGTACCGCATACGCTGATGAAAAACGGACTGCAGCCTCTCCGGTGGGGAACTTGCTTGTGACTCATCCCTTCCCGTCTGACGAGTAGTATGCAGCATGGGGTTTCATCGCTAGCCAAGAAGTCAAGGACGCTGGCGTAACCAACTTGGGTTCGCGAGATCAACGACTGGCTCTCAAATGGATCCAGAAGTATATTGCTAAGTTTGGCGGAGATTCAAGCAAGGTGACTATCTGGGGCGAATCAGCGGGTGCCCTCTCTGTAGGCGTGCAGATGGTCGCCAATGGCGGCAACAACGAAGGTCTTTTCCGGGCTGCATTCATGCAGAGCGGCAGGTGAGCTGCTCTACACACTATCTCAGTCTAAATTGTGCTCATTCGCATGCAGCCCACCGCCCGTCGGAAGTATCTTACATGGTAAGCAGATGAGATGTTCGTCTGCCGCGCAACGAAACTCAATCTCGTCCAGGTCAAAAGTACTACGACGCTCTCGTGGACGCCACCGGTTGCACCGGTAGCTCGGACACCCTTCAATGCCTTCGCGGGATTCCGTACGAAGAGCTCAAGGCAGCAGTCAACCAAGTACGCCGCGGTTCTATAGTATAATCAAATCCTGACTGATCCTCGCTGCCCAGGGCCCGAATATCTTCGCCTACCAGGTAAGTGAAGGCAAAGCGTTCATCTTCCAAAGTCTCACATTATCGGTAGTCTTTGGTTGAAGCGTACCTGCCCCGAGTGGATGGCGACTTCCTTACCGACATGCCCCAGAAGTTGGTCATGCAGGGCAAGATAGCTAACGTTCCGTTTATCACCGGTACGTGCTACTGTGTAGTATAGCGCGTAATAGGGCTGAAATACCCTCATTGTCAGGCGACTGCGATGACGAGGGCACTCTGTTCAGTCTATCCAATTCCAACATCACGTCTGTCCCCTGCTTTATCGAGCGGTTATTGGAGCTCATTATTTCTCAGGACTGAGGCGGAGTTGAAGGAGTACTGGTCGACATACTATGCCCCTGGCGCTACGGATCTGGAGATTAAAGCTCTTCTCGCCGCCTATCCCGCGGACGTGACCAAAGGCTCCCCGTTTGATACCGGCGCTCTCAATGCTCTCACGCCACAGTTCAAGCGCCTTGCTGCATTGCAGGTTCGGTCTTCTTTCGGGTCATATCTACCGCGTTCTCACTCGGAGGACAGGGTGATTTTGCGTTCAATGCCCCTCGCCGCTTCCTACTACAAAATCGGGCCAGCAAGCAGAAGGCATGGTCATTCTGTAAGCGCCCCTTCCTTGCCTTCGCGAACGTCAACTAATAACGCCATGCTGCAGTGAGCAAGCGTTTCAAAACCCTCCCGATTCTCGGATCCGTGCGTTACTCTTAGTCTTGATCTATGATGGCCTCTTGGGTCTAATTCCTTTTGCAGCTGCACGCAACCGACATCCTTAATGTCTACGGAGATGGCGAAATGACGGAGTACCTCGTGCGCTTCGCCTCGAAGCTGGACCCAAATGGCGGCTCTCTATTGAACTGGCCCAGATACACCACTGGCAACCCGACGCTCATGACTTTCCTCGACGGTGTCACTCCGCTCAAGTTGTCCGCTGACAACTTCCGCGTCCTGGGTTTCGACATCCTCACCGCGTTGGCCTTGAAGTACCCCTTGTAATGATCTAGGACTAATTTGGGATTTGCTTTCGCTCTTAGTTACATATTACCACTTGCTTCCCAAACCACTGATGCAGTGTCTTAATATGATGATGTTACACTTCGGAATCGGACACTAAGGATCACATTCACTCTCATTGGAGCGAACATACACTCTCTACCTTTAATATGACTGACTGAATGAATTTCATTGAGTATGAATGCGGAGATTCACGGATACCTTTCTCTTGGTTGGCAAACAATTAGCGCTCCCAGCGCATATCCTCGAAATTATCTCATGTGATCGCGTAAAATGGCGGGCCGGCGTTTGCCGTCGGTGCCGTCAACGCCCCGCGGTTTCAGCATGGCGACTCTTCTTCTTGAAGGCTTCTTCCCTCCCTCCATCTTCCCTCCTACCATCTGTTACTCACGCTCACGTATTCCTCACTGCTTCGGATTCGACGTCAATCAAGGTTGCAAACTCCAGGAAGTTTGGACGCGGGGAAATCTCAGTCTAGAAGTCTGATGTGAACTGGCTGGTCCTGACAAAGAGGTCGCTTGACCTGGTCTTCAGGGTTACAGTCACCGCCATGTAGCCCTTGAAAGGTCATGCTCTCTCGTAAGTATCTTTCTACATCCGGCGTACGGTATCTAGTCTTACCGGTCAGCCAACGTCTATTCCCCAGTTTCAGCTGTCTTCGCTATGAGCGAGAAGTATCGTCCGACGACGAGCGATGAACTCTCTTCTCGACTGGAAGCAGTGCAGGCATCTGCGCGCACTGTCACCGTGCAGGCGTCATCTGGTTGACGACTACGGCTCCCGATGGGCTTGAACCCTGCTTAGCCGACAAGCGCTGGATCCCGAGTCGGACAGCTTCGATTGTACCGGGCCTCAAGGACGCACGCAATCTACGTATCATGGGCGATATCTAGGAAGTCACTATATCGCGTGTTCTAGGGGTTAGTTGCCAAAAACGTTGTCTTCAATGTACTCAACTTTTATTTTAGTCCATTGCAGGTACATAACGGACCGACACGGACAAGTTGAATTACTCGGAGCGTCGCACTTTGGACCACTGTGCGTCTGTGATGTGAAGCACAAAGCGATGGCTTGACTTGGCATATCCAGACCAAGAACCTGCGGCCTCAACGTTTGGAAGATTCACCGAAGTTTACAAAGAGACTATACAGTGCACCCCTTGCTTGAATCTATGCACAGTTCTGCAGACTCTCACAAGACTGAAAACGCATGCTACCTGGACGTCATGCATATGCTTAGCGTCCAGTTCCTGATCCCAGGATTGGCCAAACACTGATCGTCGGGGTCACGCGTCCCTCTTATTGACTGCGTCCCGAACGCGAGCCCTCCAATCCGAGCGCTTGCCCCTACGTCCACCACGTTCATACTGAACCACCCGTGACTAAACGCGTCGCCTGTGATTTTCAATCTTACCTATTCTCTCGCGGTGGCCGTCTGTCAAGTCTTCTCTCGCATCGCTCGGATGCAAGGACCGCCGAGCAACCGGACTTGGCGGGACAGTCGTTGCAATGCATATATAGTCTGACTTCGAAGATCTAGATGGTTGGAGCGGTAGCCTTCGTTGGTTTAGTGCCCCTCGATCTCTGAGGTTGTGGTTCGAGTCATGAAGCTCACGTCTTCCCTGTCGATCCTTTCCGTACACACTGGGCTCGCAGTGCTAGCGGCAGCAGCGCCGGGCAAGAGGGCCAGTCCTACCGTGACGCTTGACGATGGCACGTTCACGGGAGTTACGTCTGGAAAGGTCAACAAGTGGCTCGGGATACCTTTCGCTAAGCCTCCGTGCGTTCACTTACCGAGGCGCCCAGTGCCCATTGTCTGATCCCACATCTGCACATAGGGTTGGAAATCTGCGCTTCAACCTCCCAGAGCCCGTCGATCCTTACACCGGTACGCAAAGCGTGACCGCTTACGGGCCTGCTTGTCCCCAACAATCCGTCGACCTGCCGCTCATCAACGGGCTTGCTGGTGATGCCATTGACTTCATCGTCAACACGATCTACGGCGTGATCTTTCCGGATGACGAGGACTGTATGTGGTCAATGCATTGTGCATGCGATGAATGAATTTGACGCGATCAACAGGTTTGACGATCAATGTGGTTGCGCCTACCGGTGTCAACTCGACATCGAAGCTTCCTGTTGTGGCGGTAGGTCTGCATGCAGTCGCGATATCTCATAGACGCTGACACTACATATAGTGGATCTTTGGCGGCGGGTTTGAGCTTGGAAGCCCTTCCATGTACGACGGCACCGTCATAGTCGATAGGTCCATCGCAATCGGGGAGCCCGTGATCTACGTCAGCATGAACTACCGGCAAGTCCAGTTCTTTCCGCTGGTCACTGTGTACGCTAACAAGCCATGCTTCGCAGAGTATCCGGTTCGTGGATTGCTTCTCACTCATGCATTCCAGGCTGACCGGGTGTACACAGCATGGGGTTTCCTCGCCAGCCAAGAAGTCAAAGATGCTGGTGTCGGAAACTTGGGTCTTCGCGACCAGCGTGTGGCGCTCCAATGGGTTCAGAAGTACATCTCTAACTTCGGCGGCGACCCGAGCAAGGTGACGATCTGGGGCGAATCCGCGGGTGCAATCTCCGTGGGTATGCAGATGGTCGCAAATAACGGCGACAACGAAGGTCTCTTCCGTGCTGGCTTCATGCAAAGTGGCAGCCCGTTACCCGTTGGGGACATCGTGCACGGTAAGATCTTATGTCGACCCTTCTCAAGCGGCCGAACTGAAGCGGCCTTGACAGGTCAGAAGTACTACGACGCTCTCGTAGACGCAACAGGCTGTTCGGGCTCTTCAGACACTCTCCAGTGTCTTCGCGAGGTCCCGTACGACAAGCTTAACGCCGCAGTGAACGAGGCACGTTGCTATCTGCAAGTTTCCAGCGTGTCCTGACCATTTCGTATCACATAGGCTCCGAGTATCTTCTCTTACCAATCCTTGTCTTTGGCGTACCTTCCCCGAGTGGACGGCGATTTCATTACGGACGCCCCTCAAAAGCTGGTTGAGGCGGGAAAAGTCGCCAACGTTCCGTTCATTACTGGCGATTGTGACGACGAGGGAACGTTGTTCGGTTTGGCCAACGCTAACATCACGTTAGCATTTTTTTTACCCTAGATGCGTATTCTATCTAACAGTATGTCAGGACGGAGGCGGAGCTCAAGGAGTACTTTCTCACCTATTACGCTCCCGACGCTACCGACGATGAGGTAGCGGCAATTCTCGCCGCTTACCCGGCGGATGTGACTAAAGGGTCTCCTTTCGACACCGGCGTTCTCAACGCCATCACGCCCCAGTTCAAGCGGATTGCTGCACTACTAGGCGACCTCGTCTTCAATGCTCCTCGCCGCTTCATGCTGCAGCAACGGGCTGGAAAGCAGAACGCGTGGTCGTACCGTGAGTGCATGTCGTTCCCATTGACACCTGGCTGATCTTAACCTACCGCAGTGAGCAAGCGCCTCAAAGCCCTCCCCGTCCTCGGCTCCGTACGTCTTCTCTCCCTCGCTACATGACTTCGTCTAACACCTCCCCCATAATAAAGGCCCACGCAACTGACATCTTGAACGTTTACGCTGACGGCGACATGACCGAATACCTCGTCCGCTTCGCCGCAACACTGGACCCCAACGGCGGCTCCTTACTCTCCTGGCCAAAGTACACTACCAGTGCCCCGACGCTGATGACTTTCCTTGACGGCTCGACCCCCGAGCAGTTGTCGCAGGATACTTTCAGAGAGGATGGGTTCGATAAGCTTACAGCACTTAGCCTGAAGTATCCGCTGTGAGGGTAAACTGATTTTGTTTGGGTTATTTGTATATTATTACGACCGGCTGTAGTTTCGCGCTTCTGTTTTTGACGCTTTGTTTACGCTGACAATCACACACAACTATTTGAACCATACGATCGTCCACAGCATGAAGTCTCTTACCTAAGTGTTGCCAAAAGCAAGTGCTTTACGAACTTCGAAGTTGCCGCCGGCGACGAGCACGGCGAAAGCCGAGGGGCCGCGGGCACATCAAATGTCCCTTAAACTCTTGCTACGCATCTCTGACATCTCATCATCGAGTTGAGCGTTGCTATGGCCGGATATGTACACCCTCTTGTGAGAGTATTGGGTAGCCTGGCCTACTGTAATAGACGTCTGCATTTACTACACAGAACTGGTCGCTGGAGTAGGCTTGCTTCCCCAGACTGAGCCCGCAGTGCACGTACTCTTGGCTCGGAGCCTCGGACGACGTGGACACGTCTCGAAGCAGCGTTGCCATACACACGCCCAGCTCGCCGCCGGGGCTTGCGGCAACAGGGCCGTGCGGCATGATTCACGTTGATAGGGTATCAAGGTTTTCTTTCCCATAGGGTAATGCAGAGTAGGTATAGCGCCCATGGGTGACGATCCATCCTTACGCCCGACCTTCGTCTTCTCCCTTCCCGCCGGCCGCGCCTTTCACATTCCTTTTCTTTCTGAGCTCAGTCCACCGCAGGCCGTTCGGTGTTTGACTACAGGGCTCTTTCTTGTACACTCTTGCTTCACACCTGGTTACCTGTTGTGCTTGTGCTTGACATTTGCTCTGTACTTGCTTTTTGTTCCTGTGTCATGTCGACCGTGACTATCGAGGACTCGGATGCGTCTGGTGCGCTACTGTACGAGCCTGCAGATGTCTGGCAGACCACGAACGCGGGTTCGGACACCTCGGACACCTTTCACTTAGCCAAGGAAGCCAATGCGAACGTGACGCTCACATTCACTGGTGCGTAACGTCAACCTTAAACATTGGCCTACTTCATCTCATTTGATATATAGGCACGGAGGTCAGTGTGAAGGGCGCGTTGAGCCAGGGTACACAAGTCGCGTACATGTTCGACGGCTCGGCGGTCACATTCGCACCAGCCAACCCAGGCCATACCACCCTCTTACAACTCTCGAGCCAGACTTGCGCCGAACATAC
The DNA here is from genome assembly GCA_001632445.1 of Peniophora sp. CONT. NCBI lineage: Eukaryota > Fungi > Basidiomycota > Agaricomycetes > Russulales > Peniophoraceae > Peniophora > Peniophora sp. CONT. The sequence goes on along the minus strand of KV424658.1, from coordinate 43,665 downwards.
GCTCAAGCTCATCACGCAGCCCGACCAACATCTCGCCGTCGATAATTTTGTTTTCGTCAGCTGTGCACCATCAACCACACCTACCGAGACAACGCCTTCGGTGACGCCGGATGCATCTGCGACAGGCGACAACTCTGCTGTTGCACCGTCGGCCAGCACGATGACAACCAACGCAATGGCGCCTGGCTCGAGCCCCTTGGCCAGTCCCATCCCCGTATCCCTCGCTGCAAAGTCACACAACAACACTGGCGTTATCGCGGGAGTGACCATCGCCGTCCTGGTTATTGTGGCTCTCTTAGCTGCAGGAATATTCTTCTGGATGAGGAGGAGGGGTATGAGCTGTTGCGGATGGCGCAAGAGACATACGGCACCGTCCGCGGCATATCTCACAGGCGAGAAACGGATGAATCACTCCCGTACGTCTTCCTCCTCTGTCTTCTTCTTCGTCTGCTGAATAAATCTTGTTCATAGCGGCATCCTCGTTTGGCGGAGGCCGCGGCTACACCGAATCCACCACAAACCTCACCGTGAAATCTGAGCCTGTCATCAGATACATCGGCGACGTCAAAGTCTACGACGGAGGCTACGATTTCGCCAACAGCGGCCCGGGCCCTGGTACGACGGGCTCGTTCCTCAACCTGAAGAAGTCGAGTACCGCGGGCGCGGCGAGGAACTTGAGGATCGATACTGCGATCCCGTGGAGGTCTCCCGGTGGTTCTGTCGTCTAAGTCTTGTGTCTGATAGTGTTTTGAATCTCCTGCGTTGATCGTACTGCAAAATCCGTTGTCCGTTGAGTCATTGTAGCATAGTTCATCCCATCCGCAGGTCGTGCAAGCAGCGCTTTGTTCATCTTTAACTTTATCCGCCCTCCCCGCACGCATTCCTTCACCATTCATTCCTTTTGTTTTGTGTGCAAATCTAGCCGTGCTAGCTGTAGCCTGTATCTCGTATCTCGGACATATATTGCAAAAACAGCCAACTGTGCATATCTTGATACACAGATATTCACAGTCTGCGTGGTTCCCAGATCGGTGGGCGTCAAAACCCGAACCCCCTTCCCCCACCAAAAGCACTCCACAACCTCTCTCCCGCACCAACAAACCCAGCGATACCCGCACCCCGCCCGTGCCCATACATTCCACCAGCACCACCTCCACCCCGAGTGCTGTAAACCGAAACAGCCATAGCGACGCCCAAGACCAACGCAGCGCCAGCCAACATCGTCCTCCTCTCAACCACGATGAGACCACCGAACAGACGCTGTTTGGATTTGTGCAGTTTCCGCCTCCTACGCTTTTCCTTCTCCGCGTGTTCTCGTTCTTTGCCGGGGTGGGGGTGCTTCTCGTCCCCTGAGAACGGCTCGGGTTCTGGTGCATCGGGGTATACAATGTCGACTGCCGCAACGACCATCCGCTCCGCCTCCTCATCTTCAGGAAGCTTGGTCGGATCCTCAGACCATGTCCGTACGACACTAGCTAGACCGAGTGTGGCTTCAAGTCGGAGATCAGGGTGGGAAGGTGGGTAGAGGGTCATGAGGTCGTCGGAGCGTTTTAAGAGGGCTGGAAGGGATTGAGGTGGACGTCGGGGTGGTGGTGGTGATGGCGGTGGCGACGGCGGGCGCGAGGGCGGGAGGGGTATGGAGGCGGGCGAGATGTCGGGGTACAGCTCTGAGGTCGTAGTCTCTGAGTGGTTGTCCGGCAGAGGATCGGGGCTGGACGCGACGGTTACCGCTTCATGTATGAGATTGGACACGGGGTACGGTATGTCTGCGCTCGACAGCCAATCTGCTTCCACATTGTTCTCGGACTGAGCCTCCGGAGTGTGAGCTTGAGACGGCTCTTCAACAACGGTGCTGCCAGCTAGTATGTCTGCTTCAGGAGCGTCGACAAAACTAGGTAAACTCGTGAGCACCGAGTGAATCATGCCCTCTTCTCCTTCGCGCTCGAGAAGCAAGATCTCGTCGCGATGTGTGAGCATAATCTATCGGCTCCATAAGCTCTGAGCACCCATGTGTTTGAAAGATAGTGACTTACCGCAGCTGCGAGATATACAACTGCGATTGGCGGTCTTGCAAGCAAGTAATCGAAGACGTGCTGTACAAGCGCTAGAGTCGGCACATCATGCGCAAAGAGCGTTAGGATATGTGACAGGGCAGCATATGGTATAGGCATCTGGCTAAAGATAGCGTCAGTCTCATGCAAAGTCCAGGTGTAAGATGATCGCATACTCCTCCAAGACGCCTGCAAACTCTGCATCGGCAAGGTGGAGAAGTCGTTGCAGTATGCTATTGGATATAATGAGCAAGGCGAAGACTACAGAAGGTCAAGACGTACCGTAGCATCCCCATCAATGGCTCCAACGTCTTGCCCATGGCGTCACGTAGCCTATGCAAGCTCATCTTCTCCACCGCAGGAAGTTGAAGCTCCGGGGGCAAAGTGAGGAAGAAAACGGTAACTATATCATGGTATCCCTAAGAACACCAATCAGCTTTCTAGCCTCAGACATTGATCGCTTCAGCGCACCTGGAAGTAGTTCAACCCAGGGTATTTGCGAAACACAGAAACGATAAGGTCGTAAAGCTCATTCTGGTGATGAGACCGGTCGTCCTCCTCGTCTTCTGCCTCCATAGGTTATCAATCCTGAGCTGTATACCATGTGCGGATGGAGGGGACATACGGGATATAGCACAAAACTACGGTCTGTGTCGAGTCGGATCTGACGTTCGTCTGCATGCGATGTTGCGGTGAGGCTTGAGTTGGGGTCGGGTGTGGCGGATTTGGGAGGTTGGACATGAAGTAGCTTGGGCCTATCTAGTTTGAGTACTCCCAGTAGACTAATACGCGGGTAATAGGCGCACCAAATAGTCACTCGCTCTTCGCCGAACCCTCCTGGCTCCAGACTTCGCTTCCGCAACGCTTCCCAGTCGATCTTCTCATTCAGACGCAAATCCACCGTGTTCAGAGGCAACGGAGGCATATCTGACGCGTATATAGAGCTTAAGAAGAGTAAACGTCAACCGGAGGTATGGAAGTCATGCAGTTGATGGTGGTTGATGGCAGCAGGTGGCGGAGGCGCGCAGGTGCCAGTGCGGCCAGTGCGAGCCTCGTGTTCCACGTGTACGTTCCCACAACTCGAGTCCCACCATTTCTCTTCAGCTTGCTTCAGCGCGTAATAGCGAGGTCTCTCGAAAAGGCATGACGAGTGTACCGCATTTTGAAAGGTACGGAGTCGTACGCGGTTGTCAGCGCAACAAAGCGCTGGCATTTGAAAAGAATACTGTGACGTAATGACAACAATACTGGTGAGCAGAATCCAAAACGAGCAGCCTATAAATACATATGACAGATTCACAGCGGATACTTCAAGCTAAGCTGCACAAGCGCGTCGAAGCCGTCCTGACGGAAATCGTCTTGCGACAACTGCTCTGGTGTGACACCATCAAGGAAGGTCAAAAGCGTCGGATTGGCGATAGTGTACTTCGGCCATTCGAGCAGGGTGCCACCATTTGGGTTCAGAGTTGCGACAAAACGAACGAGGTATTCAGTCATGTCTCCGTCGCCGTAGACGTTGGTGATGTCCGTGAAGTGGGCCTGTGAGAGGTGAAGGGTTAGGTGAAGTCGCGTGTGGATGGAGTGAGAGGACGTACGGAGCCGAGGACGGGGAGGGCTTTAGAGCGCTTACTCACTGTCATGTATAGTATCTGTCAGAGTGTCACTATCCGGGAGAGAAATGCGCTTACGGTAGGACCATGCATTCTGCTTGTCCGCCCTTTGCTGCAGCATGAAGCGGCGAGGAGCATTGAACATAATATCACCCTATACAACACGTTCAGAGCCAGCGCATGCAGCGAGAACGTCATCCTTACCAGCAGCGCAGCAATACGCTTGAACTGCGGTGTGATAGCATTGAGAGCGCCTGTGTCGAAAGGAGATCCTTGGGCTACGTCCGCCGGATAGGCGGCAAGGACTGCTGCCACTTCCTCATCTGAAGCGCCGGGAGCGTAGTACGTTTGAAGATACTCCTTGAGCTCTCCCTCGGTTCTGATACATGGTGAGTTAAGTAGTGGCACTAGATGTGAGGGAAGGCAGCTAACGTGATGTTGAGATTAGATATACTGAACAAAGTGCCCTCGTCGTCACAGTCGCCAGTGATGAACGGTATGTTGGCCACCTTACCCTGCTCAAGCAGCTTTTGTGGGTCATCCGTGATGAAGTCGCCATCTACCCGAGGGAGATACGCAAAAGCTAGGGACTATAAACGCTTGTGAGTACTCAGGCGTGTGTATGCCGTGCTTCATCTCGACTGACCTGGTAGGCAAAGATTCCCGGGGCTTGATCGACTGCATCTTTGAGCTCATCAAAAGCCACACCGCGAAGACATTGGAGGGTGTCTATAGCATTCGAGCAACCGGTGGCGTTTACGAGAGCATCATAGTACTTCTGACCTAGGAGTATTGAGTCCGATTGCCCGCAGGTGGGTGAATAGGCTGTCTTACCATGCACAATATCGCCAACAGGTAGAGGGCTGCCGCTCTCCATAAAGCCAGCTCGAAAGAGGCCTTCGTTGTCGCCGTCATTTGCGATCATCTGCATGCCCACAGACCAAGCGCCCGCCGATTCGCCCCAGCTATAATGAGGTCAGTGAGCTGCTCAAAACCCTATACCATGTCGAGGATTCGGGCTTACATCGTTACCTTGTTGGGGTCTCCGCCAAACTGGGAGATGTACTTCTGAACCCACTGAAGCGCCACGCGCTGGTCTCGAAGACCCAAGTTACCGGTACCAGCATTCTTGACTTCTTGGCTGGCAAGGAAGCCCCATGCTGTATACAGTAAGTTAGTCGGGATGGCTCGATTCAGATGCAAGATCCTGACCAGATACGCTGTGATTCGTGTGCTAGTAACGTATGCAGCATGAAGCATGTAGGACAGTGCGTACCGGTAGTTCATGCTCACGTAGATAACGGGCTCTCCTATGGCGATAGATCTCTCTACTATGACAGTCCCGTCGTACATCTGAGGACTGCCAACTTCGTACCCGCCCCCGTAGATCCACTATCACACATTCTCAGCGCAGTCAAGACCCATGATATGGAAACGTACCGCGACAACGGGAAGCTTCGATGTCGAGTTAACACCACTAGGCGCGAGCACGTTGATCGACAAACCTATTGCTCGCGTCAAGATATATTCTCATTCAAAATCCTGTGACTACGCACAGTCCTCGTCGAAGGGGATGACAGCGGCGTATATCGTGTTGACTATGAAATCAATGGTTTCGCCCGGAAGTCCGTTAATGAGTGGAAGGTCAACAGATTGCTGGGGACAGGCGGGTCCGAAAGCGGTCACAGTGTGTGTGCCGGTGTAGGGATCGACGGGCTCTGGCAAGTTGAAGCGTAGATTTCCAACTCTGCGTATAGCTATCTAATCAGTGAGGAGCATCGGGTGCTTCGAGGGAGGAGAAGCGCACGGAGGCTTAGCAAAGGGTATCCCGAGCCACTTGTGAACCTGTCCATTTGCGGCGCCAGTAAACGTCCCATTATCAAGCGTCACGGTAGGACCGGCCCTCTTCGCCGACACTGCTGCCGCGAGCACTGCGGGCCCAGCGTGGGCGACAAGAGTCGGCAAGCAGAACGTGAGCTTCATGACCGCAACCTTGATCGCGGGGAGTTCACCAACGAACGGCTACTGCTCCGCTTGAGTGCTGGATCCTCCGTATATGTAGCAAGGCGCGCATCTTGCTAAGTCCGGCTGTTCGGCGGGAATCTCATCCGAGAACGCGAGAAGACGTGATGACGAGCGGCGGTCGCGGGATAGTAATTACAGCGATCAACCAATCTAGAAGTCAGTAACAGGACGCTAGGCAGAGATGTTGTTGCATGAGCATGCGCTACGAGCATTGTGAGAGGCTGCAGAGAATCGCATAGATGCGAGGAAGGGATAAATTGCATAGCCTACTTGCCGACTCCGGCGGGCGTCGGTTCGTATGTGCTCAGGTTGCAAGATCTTGCCCTGGCCGTCTGAGGTCAAGCCCTTCGCTCTGTCATCCTGGATGCACAGAGATACAGTAAAAGCATCCTCGCAAACGAGGTCATCCATCTGTGGCTATTGCGAACTGGGCTCAATGTTGGTCGACAGAATTCATGGGCGCGCGCTACCGTAGTAGAGTCGCAGCTGTCCCGCACCAATTCAACTTCTAGTGCTTTTTCAGTTGAAGGGTGCACACAGTAGTTCATCTTGAGCCGCCCCGTGACAGGTAGGCATGCGCGACGTGCGAAGTACAGCTACACGCAAAAGAAATCCCACAATCTACGCCTTATGACAGCATTTGGGAGGATGCTCGTCGTCAGCCGCAGGTCAGTGCTAGTCGCTTCACACTAAACTTCAGATGTCGAACCTGACAGCAGAAAGCGTTGTATGTCACAAGAGAGCACGGAGAAATAAGTGAAGCTGAATGCCGCGTACTAGAGAAAGCCATGATATGGAGTGAGCACGATGAATGTCCTCCGGTAAGACTGTTGTCAAGACTGGCCGAGTTGCATCAAGACTGCACACGCGCTCAGACTTCCTTCACGCACAGACTAGATTGGCATCGAAAGTAAATGTGACAGCGTGTGTAGAAGGGAAGATGGAGGAGGGAAGAAGAGTCGACCTGTATGCCGTTGAAGCCGCCGCGCGACACGCCGGCAGGTGCCGGTCACCGGTGACACGATCACATGAGATGACGACACGAGAGCGCGACGGTGTCTGACCCGCCGACTAGACTGGCTATGTACTCCCAAGTCACCAGAAATGGCATCTCCCAGATAGAAAGCTTGAGGTTGCTACCTGCGAGCCTCGCGTTTCACGTGTACGTCCTGACACTGGTGACTAGACAGGGCAAATGGTGAATACATTTCAAAGGGTCCAAATCATCTACTACACGTTCCAAGAATACATATCATGGATAGAATAATGATAAGCCGAAGTGCACCTCGTGAACTAGAGTCTTCCACCGGCACACTGGGAAGACCGGGGAATAGGAGGCACACCCGCCGCATCGAACTCATCCATGGAATCACTCATAACAAAATCATTCCATGGCAGCTCCACCTTCACTAACTGCTCATTCACATTCCTCCCTAGGCGCTCTCTCGGAACATACACGTCGTATTCCGGCAAGATTTCGTCAATCGGCTCCGGCAGCGAAGTCGAAGCGCGCATCGTCATGCGCTCGAGATGCTTGTTTGATCGAGATTCACGCTTCGGTGTGGGTGGGGCGCTGGATGTCAGGCGGAAGAGCGGGATGGCAAGCATTGGGTCTGTGAAGGGGTCGGTTTCGACTGGCGGGGTGGATGAAGCGAAGAGCGGGAGGGAGGTGGTTGAGGAAGTGGAGGCGGATGACGCAAGCGGTTCTGTGCATGCGCGAACGTGAACGCGACTGCCTTGTTCCGTTGCGCGTTGCGCAAGACCTGTACCAGAAGAGCCCTTCGTTCCGAGCTTCGGGATAAGCGGCATCTTGACATCCAACAACCTCTCCACACCCTTCTGCTTTGCCGCAGGATGGACCAATCCAAGCGCAAGCTCATCAATTGCTCTAGGCAACGATGTCGACTTCTGCAAACACAGGTACTCCAGATCCTGCGCATAACGCGCCATCCGACGCGGAGAGGGAGGCGCGGAATGCGTTAGGCGGAAGGTTGGGATGGCCAGCATCGGATCCTCGTCGAATGGGTCGAGGTCTGAGTTGTGTCGGTCGGTGAAGAGGGGGAGTGAGGGGGCGGATGTTGAGGATGAGGGAGGCGATTCTGAGGAGAGCTGGCTACAGAGCGCTGGTAGCGCCTGGGTAAGTAGTTTTGTTGGTGGCGTAATCGTGAGTCGAGGTATGAAGTTGCAGGTGTCACTGTCGAAAGAGGAGAGCGAGGAGAACGATGGGAAGTCGAGAGCGAGAAGGTCGTCGTACGAGAGGTGTTCGGCAGCGTGGCGGTACGCGAGATCAAGAGCGCTTAGCGAGGATGATGACGGAGGAGACACTGCGACGACCTGGACAGTCACAGTGGTAGGCTGACGAGAATGTAAGATACATGTACCGAACTGGAATCAAGGCAATTCACGTACAAGCAAGGAGCGCAGTCGCTCAAGCGTTGAACGTAACGCGTCACCGTTCAACTTAGTGCGATCGAAGGGGAGGGGCGCTAGAGCGGATCCAAGCGCAGGACTCTCGCTCCCAAGTTTGCGAAGGCGAAGATCGCCACCAACGAAGCTGGAAAGGTCGGACTCGCTGAGAACATCGACGTCCAAGAGGGTCTGCTCGAGTTCGAAGTCGGGGATATCGCCGTCATATACTTCGGGGGATCTTACGACTTGAAGACGCTCGTTGAGTCGAGAGATCTCGCCCTTGCATTCAACAAGTTCTGCACGAGCGTCATCGGCGATCTCTTCCAGTGATGCGAAGGATGCTTTAAGCCTGTCAAGCTGTTCTCGCAGTGTGTTCTCCGTGCTCCGCGCTGACGCCTCTTGATCCTCAAGCGCCTAAATCAGAGTCAGCTACCCCATGCGTGTGTTCGAACTGTGAAGAACATACGCCTTCGAGACAAGAGATCTCCTCGCGATACCGTGCAGTCTCCCGCAGAGCGAGATGCAATTCCGCAAACAACCGTTCATTGTCATCCAATACCTCTCCGCCGACCTAGCTCTTGTCAGCACTCGACCACTTCCACCCGAGGAAGAAGTCAACTCACCGCTCTCAGTTCATCGTTCTCCGCCCTCAACCTCGCATTACTCCCCTGCACCCTCCCACACACTTGACTCATATCAAACACCCTTCTCCGAGCCTGAGCGTTAGATGCATGCGCAATGGTAAGTTGCTCGCCGAGTGCAACGGAGAGCTTGCGTTCTTGTCCGACTTTACGTTGCACGCGGCGTTTTTGGCGGGTTTCACGGTCGTGGGATTCGTCGAGGAGGTCTTTGAGGTGCGAGATGGAGCGGTGCAGATGAACTAGTTCCGATTGGTGGCGGGCTTCGAGAGCGTGGGTGGCGCGGGTTAGGATGGTGATGCGGCCTTGGCGGAGAGTCGACGCTTCTGAGATGAGTCGGTGGTAACGCGTTGTGAGGGCGTCGAGGTCGAGAACGCAGAGGTATAGCGAGGCGGGCGGTGAGATAGTCGCTAGGTACGTGATCTATGAAACATCAGAAATAATCCTCAACATGAACATAGCATTGCTCACCAAAGCTACAAACGCGCCTCGCACGCGCTGTACCTTTGACAGAAGTATTAGCGGTATTATCAGTATACAGAGAACGACAGCCGGAGTCCACAGACAGTACATCGTGGCGAGGAGGAGAGCACGCTGCGGTTCGCATTCAGCTGTGGGGCAGGATGCCATGTCTGCTACGGCTGGATGTTGGCAGGCATAGCTCGCGTGGCGATCGACAGGTATGAAACCAGGCTTGCTAACAGCATACCACCTCACTTTGTGTGAGATGCGGCACGATTTTGCCCAGAGACGAAACAGAAAATAGGGCTATTCAAGTATATTGGACGTATTATCCGATCGGCGACACCATAGAACCTTGGAGGCGTCGGAGACTAGTCTCTCGACCCTCATTACGAGAATCCATCATCCAGGTCCTATGAGCGGCAGTACACACTTCAAGACGAGAATGTGATATAGCAGGGTGCCTGCGGGTACTAACGGGCTCAGCGAGGTGTTCATCCAACCATGTTGGGAAAGTGGTAATGATGGTCAAGTGCAAGACGCCGATGCGCACAGCGCAAGCCACGCGCGTCTTATTCCTGACTACCATCATCACTCCCACTCCCATTCGGCTCGCCCCGACAACATAGACTGCGAGGCGTTTATGCATCGCCTTGCGACATGAACGATAGCGCACGATGTAGCTACTAAGCTGGCGCGTTGTAGCTTGGCAGCTGAAGTCAGGCGTACTGGAGCAAGTCCAGTTTAGTACTTGTACCTTGATCTGCCGCGTCATGGACCGTATGCTGAGCGGTACTGACAGCCATATTGGAAGAGAGTGCGTGGCAAAAGCGTGTCTCTATATGGATTTGCGGGTATCTAACTAGCACATAGCCTCGGATACCCGCAGCTGTGCGCCCACGTGGACTGTACTGAAGCTCAAGATAGGAAGATGATTCCCAAACCACTTGACCTTACCTTCCTACTCCCGAGTACGTTTTGACATGCTTCATCATATGCATATCCCGCGCGTGAATCCCCCTGCGATCTCTCACGATCTAAAGTCCTTTCTGTGGTGCCGTCGTGTTCGTGGCTGTGTTAAGCGAGCCACAGTACATCTATGCAGAACGTGAGCTCCAATATGCGTAGATCGAACCGTGATACTGATCGAATTTCTCCCAGCATCTGTCCAGGCAAGACGTATCAGCTGGTAGCCGATGAGCCGTACCCATCCAGCCCATGCTCTGTCCTCTATATTTCGCAGGAACGATACCGTTTCTTTCTCAAGCCGTGCGGCACCGTGCAGATTTATCGCCATGATGTAATCCTATTGGCAATATAAGAGTCCTCGAGCTTTGTAGGATCTCCGTGGTGGCTGCAAGATGGCTGCGATTGACCCAACTTATCCCCTCTACTCGATTGCTTGCATCCTCTCTGCGGCGATGTTGCTCCTTGTGCTTTTAACTAATCTTGTTCGACAAGGCTGGAACCTCGGCGTCACCTTGTTATGTTTCTGGCTTTTTGTGGAGAACCTTACCAACGGCATCAATGCCGTGCTATGGTCTGACAATGCCGATGTCAAGCTCTATGTCTACTGTGATATAGGTGGTTAACCTTCGGATGACTCGCGTCCCAGATGTTTCGCTCACCCTCTGGAGTGAAGTATCGCGCGTGCAATTCATTACTTACACCGCCAACACGCTTTGAGATTGGCTCCGGATCTGTCCGCATAGACTGAGTGAACGCCGATATCAGGCCGGCTCAAGATTAGCCGAAGGTTCCCGCAATATAAGGTGGCTTCATTTGGATGATATCCGTTGACCAATCTTTCGTCGAGCCCCATTCCCTGACGTGCTGACGATATCTGCGCCAATGCTGGCTTCAGCTCGTTGGCGAGCTTGGCTCAAGGTGGGCAGCCCATAGTGCCCTCAAGCCCTCGGCTCGTTCGGCCCGCCCGTCGCTCATCTCTACAAACGCGAAGCGCATTGGAAGCGCCGTCGACTCTCGATCGACAAGTAACTTTCTAGCCACTCAGTAGTGCTCAAAACATGTTATTGCCTATACTTCAGCAAATAATAATTTGCATATGGTAATCATACATGCACGAAAGTCATTTGTACATCGAAGAAAACGCAGACAAAGCAAAGCGCGAACACCATCTTGCTAGAAGGTACGAGGGATAAAAGAGACTGGTTTATAACAATCACAGCACATATAGTGCTGCTTACTTCGACATGAATCTACAACAATGACAGGAGGGTGCGCGAAGTGCTACCAGATATAGCGCGAGCAATAAAGCGGGTGGGAACTTGCGCCGTCCCACCGCCGCTTGCGCTCGTCGGCGGCCCTCGTTACAAGTTGAGGCCTATCTCAATAGATGTCCGGGATTAATCATGTTACATGTGGAGGAATACCCATGTAACTCGGGAAGTAAGGCAAGGTAGGGACGCGCGCAACTCGCCAGATAGAGCGCGAGTGGCTGTACGGCGCGAAGCGCCGGCCCAGCGCTCACGCTTACAGCAGATCGAGGCGGCGGGGTCCTGCGAAGAGCGTGTTGATGATATCAAGTGCTAGTAGAGTGTAAGTTCTAGGTCGATGATGGTACCCATGGAGGGAAGACGAGACGAGCGGCTTGCACGCGCGGCGCGGTTCGGACCAGAGTCACAGTGTGAGAAACTCCAACGCCCGCAGACGACTTGGCCCTGGGTCGCGACGATGACTCTGCCTTCCACCACCACCTCCGTGCTGCTCGGACCCCACCCGTCACCCACCCGTCAACCCATCGATCTGAAGTATGTTCTCCTCCTGTCAACTTTATGAGTGGTACGAAGATGGGCTCTTATAGTTTGGTACGTGTGTCATTCGTATCCTGTTTTCTGGTCTGTGACGTGTCCACTCTATAGGATCGCCAGTACTGTAGCCGCCCTTTCAACGGTTGGCCTCTCCCTGAGTGCGAATAACGGGTCGTGGCGCTACCGCTCCCGCTCTATCCGGCGATGCTTCGTGCCGCGTGCCGCCTTGTCCTCATGCCCATCTCTTCCCTTTTGTCGTGATGTCCTGTCACATATATCTTGCTTGCCAGTCCCCGTATACACACGTACCTTACCAGATGGCACACACCTCGAGCTGCTGCCGAAGTGCCAGCCTGTCGTACGTGCTTCTTACTACAGTACCCCATATGTCTATGTACAGAGTCTTACTTTGCAATTTGCGACATATGTTTTCGAGTATCTTGACTACAATACTATATATGTGCTATTGTACTATGAATGATTCTTTGCCATGCTCTACACGTGTGCGGAAGTACGAGAGGGAAAGCGACAGGAAATAGCATAAATAATGAATACGGTCGACGCTGCAGTCCGTGGGCCGTGGCCCATCCTGTCCAGACAATGGCCCAATACCATGTCCACCTGCGAATGCAAGGACTGGCACAATATTGGCCGACAGGTACTCACTCGATATGGCGGTCAACACCCGCTCAACCTTGCCTCTGATCTTCGTTCACTATTACCCCACAACACTCGGCTGAGGATGATTTTCAGATGACGAGATGAGATCGGTCCGCATACATTCGCTAAAGCTTGATCAAGTGTCGGGTCAAGGTTGGCCGTCACCAACCTTGAGCCAACATGAAATCGTTCCGGCAGTGTACGCGGTCAAACCCATGGCATCTCTGATTATAACCCGCCGGTTGTACTTGATTGCCAGCTTACAATCGGCGGTGCTAGCTGATAAAGCCGCGGTGCGGTGCATCAACCAGTTTCATGAGTGCTCTCCCCCGTGCTGACCGTCATGGCAATGTCATGTTTCAGAGACGCAAGAACCTTCTAGTTGAGTGGACACTGGGCTTTGTGATTCCAGTGGCAGTCGCCGGGCCTACATGTGAGTCTTGCTTGAACCTCAATGGAAGTGTACACTCATCTCATCGCCAGACTACGTCCTCCAGAATGCCCGTTTTGGGGTGTGTGAGGGGTTCGGTTGCACCAACACCCTGGATGGCTCAATCCTCAACATATTACTCACCAAAGCATTGAACATCATCCCTCCACTACTGTCCATGTGCATGTACTACCGTGAGTTCGGTGATCTTGGCCATTTTATCGCTTTCCCCTGACGACCACGTCTTCTTTAGCTAAGGTTGCCCGAGTCTTCTACCGACAAAGTCGAGACAACGATCACTTTCTGCAGACCGATGGTTCGGGCACGATCTACTTGCGCATTATTATTCTCTCAAGCATCGATATTCTCTTTACGCTGCCCATCGGCATCGTACAGGTTACCTTGTATATCGCGAACTCGCTATCAAATCACCAATCGGCCTTCTACAACGGTTGGACCGCAGACCACACCTATTGGGAGCCAATAGTCTTCACATATGCATCAACGCTGGCCGGGGGGACTTCTAGTGTAGCCCAATTCTACTTCTCCCAATGGGCATCAACTATCCGTGCGTTCGCTATATTTGGTCTCTTCGGCGTTACTTCGGAGGCTCGCGCATCATACTGGAAAGCCATTCGCACTGTCGGCAGTTGGTTCGGCTGGAAGCCAGCCTCGCGTGAGCACAGAGCGCGCTCATCACTGAATGATATCGAGTTCGGCAAGCCATCGCAGGATGCGTCACTCAATCTGGAGGCCAAGTTTGTGATATCTCATAATCATTGACACCGGCTTGACTGACTGTCGGGTACTAGGCTGCAGACAAGCCACAATACATCCGACGCCCGTATCCCAAAGGAGGGCTCCTGGAGCGAAGACGACTCTACGACTCCGAGTCGAGAGTTGAAGGACGTTCCGGACATGAAGGCGGTAGAAGGCCCTCATGGTCTCGGTCTTCACCATTCTGAGTATGTGCTCTCTCTCCCGCTCGTAGAAGTGGCATCTCATGTAGAATATCGCGTAGGGCTTCGCTCTCGCGTGACGGTTCAAGCAGCGCGGTAGAGACACCGGGCGTGATGGAAATTCGATAACGGTCACACTGGCATCTTGAGCGGAGTACCGGATACGGACTGAACATGTCTCTGATCTTGCTTTCTCGACTATTATCCCACTTGCTTAAGCGTATCAATGTACTTTTATCTGACTTTCACCGCACGTGTACTATTATGAGCAATCTCAGCCTTGAAGTAGGCACCTAAGTTCGCGGTGTGCGGTGATTCTAGCTCAGCTGTACGTTTACAGGAGGTCGGCTACCAGACTGACGTTTGCGCTTCTGCCAATAGTGATGGGTCACTTTTCATGGGGCTGTCGAGGAGTGCCGATGGTGCTGTTGAGGCCGTTGAGGGGTGATGCATGATGGTCGACGTCGTGCGAGTAAACATGGCCGGCGTCCGGCCCGCGCGCCTTTTCTCAGCAGCGCGCGGCCGCAGCACCTTGCTCCCAACGGTCATCGAGTGCCTTTGCCGTCGCGCGCTCGGAAGCGTACAGGCTGCGTCTGCAAAAAGAACCACAATTTGACATCTTCTGTTTATGGCCACGCACGACTGGGCACCGTCTGCACCTTCCACCCTTGTTCATTTGCGTCGAAGCTCGGTGTAGCTGGATTTGGGATGGGCCATAGGCAGGCTCCTCCTGTGCATAGCCATAGTACCACAGTGCGGGAGGCGCGGGCAGCTGACGCTGCGCGGGCTCATGGTGAATGTGCCTTTTCGATCTGTATCATCGAAACACTACTTTCAGTCCCGCAGGTACTTCACTGAGCCACAGCCCCAGATAGGAACTTGACGCAGAGCGCAGTGCATTGTACTTATAAGGCTACTACACCTCCCTATCCCCTTACAATCACCCACGCAACATAAGTCCGTGGGTACAATGGGATCTTTTGCTGCCCAGAAGGCTTCATTGGTGCTTTCGCGGGTACATAGCGATCCCTGAGGCCTGAACACCTGCACCTGCCGCGTACAAGTACCCTCCTGTCTCACCGTCCCGCATACATCTCTGTAGTGCTTGTGCGTCTTTGTCTCTGTTAGAATATGTGTGACACGCCTTACACTGAGCTCTAACATGGGTCAGATGCGAATTCATGAACAGACTGCAGAGCATATGTACAAGTGAAACGTACTGAAAAAACCATCCCATACCATTGTCTTCAGCATCATTCCTAGTACTGAGTACGGGGCGTAGCACTGTCTGAGCGCGGTGGGAGTTCCTCGACATGACACGCCATCCTTGCAGGTATAAGAGGAATCCGGCACTTGCTGCCAGCGCTAAGATGGCTGCAGTCGATCCAACCTACCCCCTGTATCCCGTTGCTTGCATTGCGACTGCACCGATGATGCTTCTCGTACTCTTCACCAGCTTCATTCGTCAAAGTTGGAACCTCAGTGTCGCTTTCTTGTGTTTTTGGCTTTTCTGCGAGAACCTTACCGACGGTATTAACGCGATCTTGTGGGCTGACAATGCCGACGTCAAATCGAACGTATACTGTGACATAGGTCTGTACATGCTCATATTTTACCTGATCATCTCTCACCATGGATATGCACTCAATCCCTCCAACTACAGTTTCGCATCTGCAAATAGTCACCTCGACTGTCAAACCCATGACTACACTGATGATCATTCGCCGCCTTTACATGATTACCAGCCTTCAGTCAGTAGAGCTACCCAACAAAGCAGCCGTGCGTCAGATTTTGAGTGATGGGCTGACTCAAAGCTGACCATATCCACTACAGAACAGGAGGAATCTGGCAATTGAGTGGACACTTGGACTCATGATTCCGGTGTTAGTTGCAGGGCCCCTCTGTGAGCGTTCCCCTTGAGACAAACCAGGGTGTGCGGGCTTAACCATTTGCAAGACTATGCCGTCCGATACTCCCGTTACTCTTTGGTTGAAGGTCACGGCTGCGAGCTTGATCCAGATAATTCCATACTCGCGATCTTACTGATCCAGTCTTGGGGTGTAATCCCGCCCCTGCTTTCCATCGCCATATACTATCGTGAGTGCAATCAATAACTCAGATGTACTATACACGCTTCTAAATCCACGTTCTCTTCAGCTAGGGTAGCGTGGACACTGTATCGTCAAAGCCGGGACATCAATCGCTTCTTGAATAGCAATAACTCAGTCACACGCACGAACTATATTCGGATCCTTGCTCTCGCAAGCATCGATATTCTTCTCACATTGCCCATAGGTATAGTTTCTCTCGCCTTGAATGTGACAGGTTCACTGGGAGTGACTTCCAATGTGGTGATATTCTACTTTGGATCGTGGATTTCACCTGTCCTTGCATTCGCCATCTTCGGGTTTTTTGGCCTCACATCGGAGGCGCGCTCGTCATACTGGCATGCTATTTACACCGTTGCCGCCTGGTGCGGCTGGAAGCCGACCCCGAGCCCGAGTAGAGCCCGCTCACGCCTGGAAGGCACAGAATCTTGCGAGCGGCCCCAGGATGCGGCGCTTGATTTCGAGATTGGGTGCGTGATGTGTCTTTCTCTATAGTTACGAACTTCGCAAACCTATGGAGTTAGGTCAAAGCAGAATTTCTTCAATACCAACGCGCACGAGCAAGAGCAAGGCGTAGAGGGCGAGGGCGAAGGTGCGGGCCCACACGCGGATGAAGCCTGCGCGACTTCCGAGGAGGATGGCCCAGACAAGAGGATCACCGAGGAACCGCGCCAACTTCTTTGCAATACAGTGTATGCACACTCTTCTATGTTTATGTACGGGTGAAGTTTGGTGAAGCTTACCTCGAGTGTGCGCAGAGATACTGTCATGCATCGAGATTTTGGTAGCACGGAACCTACTGAGATTGCACACGCGGCGTAGACTGCTGATAACACTCTCAGTCGAGCTACTGGTTGAAGATCGTTGGAACGTCCAAGACCATACGTAGCTTCAGCCATCTTAGTGTTGAATATACAGTTGTGGTTTGGCTGAGCATGCGATCTGTATCCACTATTATTGTCGCGAGACGACTGTCAGAGAGCAAGATGATCGAGCGGCAGGCGTGATGACCGTCGTGCTGGCCAGCGGACCATAGAGAGAGCATGCAACAACGAGATAGTATAGCATGCGATACTGCAGCACGTAATCATGGGTAGCGGGGAGAAAGCAACACGAGGGTAGAGGTTTTGCTTGTATGCTTCACCCGCAAGCCGCCGGTTCAAGGGATCTCTTATGACGGGGTTTGCGCTACGGGCTGAAATGACATAGTTCGATAACTTTAGTGTGCGTAGCAAGCTACGAAAGAGCCCGAAAGAGCAATGCTGAGCGAGGGGTGGTGGTGGTCGAGTGCACGAGTGCAAGACGAAGTGGTTGGGTCTGCCCCCGGGCCGGCACTGGCACGACGCGCCGCAGGCATGCGGCTTCGCTTGCACTGCTTGCTCCCAACCACCACCACCACCTCTTTCGCGTATCTCTGTTCAGCAACCCATAATGCTCTTGCGCAAAACCGGACTCATTGCGTTCTCCCATTCTACTCTGACACTCGTGGATAAGCATCGATCGGTCAACCGCAGATTCGCGCGGCGTCACTTGCACGTTGCTACCGGTTGGATGGGTAGCTTCACGGACGTGACGCCGAAGGCGCTGGAAGAAGCTCTTTAAATCTAGCATGCTATCCTATAAGGTGTGGCTCGATACCGGAGGTGCCAGTTGGTATAGGCATACAACAGGCTACTTAGCTTGTGGTGGCGTAGGATGGCGGCAGTCTGGATTCGTTTGGGAACAAGCGCGGAACTATGAGAGGACATATGGTCGTCACTGCGAATGGCGCTGGAGGGGTGTTGGATGCCGAGTCCGTCGTAGGTACGGCTAGGAGGGACGGAAGGTTGCACGGCATTGAGGAAAGCGAGTGATGCTCTTGTCATTGCAACGATCTGCATACGCGTCTTTACATCCTACCTGCCGCCCCCTCCACATAGCCACCCTACCCGCCTACGTGTTACATTGCTTTGCAAAATACATGCTTCTTCCGAGCCGATCGATTGTGCCCGGCCTCCGTAGAGTCAGCTAGTCTTCTACGCACAGTTCAGCATCAAACATTATACCACATCTACGCCGCATTTTGCGTGGCTTGCGCTTCCATGTATCGTTGCAAAGACTCTTCCTGAGCTCAACCCGTCTTGCTGTCCAAGACTCGAATGCCATCGAAATCGCTCTTCAGATCGACACTGCCATGATCCTGGTATACGTATTGATGCATCCACTGTTTCCGGCTTATGTTGCGCCCACTAGTATCATCTCCGCATTAAGGAATACCGGAAACGCCTGTAGCGGGAGCTGGTGTACGTGACGCTACTCTGCCTGTGGTCTCGTATTGACATCGCAACCCGCAGCACAGGCCGACTTGTTACCTGAACTGCACTATGCTGTGAGTCGACGCAACCGTTCCGCATTCGCATTTTATTCTTTCAGGGATAACACGACCATGATCCTCACATACGTACTGATGCAGCTGTCGTTCCTGGTGGCATCTAGTATCTGCGTTTCCATGTATGCCATATGAGCAGATCTTTGAGGTACGTGCATCCCCTTTGCTTGCATCCTCGCACTGATCTCGTGCTGCTTTGCCAGATCAGCCGTGTCGCCCTAGGAGTACGATCTGGGAGCACCTATACGTGAGAATGCAAGCAATGCGTGTACCTTGCTCCCGCTTCCTAGTAAGTAAGTCACGATGAAGAGGGAGCACCAAGTGATCTCAGCTTTGGGGGTCCTTCTCCTTTTGGTGGTCTGTTCTGCACATCTAGCCGCGAGTATCGTGAAATATGTTCCGCACTCACTGGTATCAGCGGCTTCTTACGAGAGTACGTTCCTGTTCCACAGGACGACGAACACATCTCCCGAAATCTCGAGCAACCCCTCTACAGGCAACGGTTCGCCAGCACTGGCACGTCCTATATTTGGGTGCGGGTAAGCATACCTGCTCGTCACTGCATTTACTCTCTCAATCTTGTTCGTCAGTACATGGACATACTTCCATCGGGATGAGTAAATGTATATAAGATCTCGACTCGGAAGTAAAAAGAGTCATAACATTTCACACATGGCCGCAGTAGACCCGACGTACCCCCTCTACCCTATCGCTTGCTTTTTGGCTGCAGTTTTGCTGCTCCTCGTGTTCTTCACAAGCTTCGTCCGGCAGAGCTGGAATCTTGGCATCGCATTCCTATGTTTCTGGCTCATTGTTGAGAACCTCGCTACTGGCATCAATGCTGTCATATGGGCCGACAATGCAGACCTTAAGCTCTTTGTCTACTGCGACATCGGTGATGAAGATTTCAACCTGATACACTAGTAGAGACGTTGTACTGACGCACAAATCAACAGTAACACATCTACAATTGATTACTTCCATCGTCAAACCCATGGCCACGTTGATCATTACTCGACGGCTCTACTTGATCGCCAGTCTTCACGCAGTGGAAGTGTCTAGAGACACAGCGGTACGATGCACCATATAACCGTCTCAGCCCTTTCGTGACCGAGTGCAACGTCACCGCAGGAACGCAGAAACCTGGCGATAGAATGGGTATTAGGTTTGGTCATTCCAGTGCTAGTCGCAGGACCTCTATGTGAGTTGCCAACTATAGCCGAGTGCGATCATGCACGCTCAGTCTGTCATTAGACTACGTCGTTCAGGAAAGTCGGTTCCAAGTGCTAGAAGGCTTTGGATGTACAAATGCTGAAGACGGCTCAATACTCAACATATTACTCACGTGGTGGTGGACAGTGGTACCCCCTCTTTTGTCCGTTACCATCTACTATCGTCCGTCAAGTTTCGCTTGTGAGTGTGCCATCTACTGATTTCCCGTCTCACTTCAGCCAGGGTAGTTCGGATCTTCTTCCAGCAAAATCGGGATACCAACCGCTTTCTGAGCAGCGATCACTCAGTGTCGCGCACCAACTATATCCGGATTCTTGCTCTCGCAAGTATCGATGTTCTTCTTACCTTGCCTATCGGCATTGTATCCATCACACTGTTTATGTTGGAGTCACGATCAGTGGATCCCTTGTCATTCTACCCCGGTTGGACCTACGATCACGCCGATTGGGAGCCAGTAGGATATTCTTACGCCGAATCAGTGGGACAAGGAACTTCCAGCATAGCGCAGCAATACTTTGTTCAATGGACATCGCCCGTCCTTGCATTCGTCATCTTCGGTCTCTTTGGCGTCACGCTGGAGGCCCGCGCATCGTATTGGCGCGCCATCTGCACCTTAGGCGGATGGTTTGGCTGGAAGCCAACTCCGCGCGCACGTAGAACGCGATCAACGCTTGGAGATATCGAATTCGGTGACCGGACGCAGGACGGGTCGAAAGAGCTCGAAACAGGGTACGCGATCTTCTATTGGGTACGGTCTTGGACTTGACTGACTGACCAGTATCAGATTACGCTCACCAGACTCCATCAACCCCGACATACGTTTACAAGAGCGGGGTGCAGGGAGCGAACTTGAAGGCGAGCGCGCGGCTAGTGAGCTGGAGTGAGGCTCGGACATGGAAATCGTAAAGGAACCGAGAAATGTTCTCAGTGTGACGGGGTACGTAAGGTGTCTTCAACTACTGCATACGTGACCTCGAGGTATGCTTACAGCGTGCAGTAGAAATGCTGGACATCCTGAGTCTAGCGGCAGCGGGATCGCTTGTCGGCAATATGGGATCAGTGTAGGTGGATTATTGAGCTCTGCACGGCCAGAACCAGGAGCTCAGTGTAAGTAGCCTCGTAGAGGACCGCCGGGTCGCGTATTCCGCAATCTATAGTAGTGTTGGTATCTCAGAACTGGACACTGCACACTATATGCTTGCGTTGTCGGCCTCACGTCGGGGTTCGATGTTGTTACCGCAGCTGCATCGTAGAAGACTTGATTGGCATGGTGCGATCACCGCCTGAGATTCGCGTGAATCCATAGTGGTGTACAAAGCAGAGAGTAAGTGAAGCAGTCGTGGACAACGAGGTGGTGGTTTCCGCCAACTTCGGTTCTTCGGTATCGACATAGTGA
Source organism: Peniophora sp. CONT (assembly GCA_001632445.1). Taxonomy (NCBI): domain Eukaryota; kingdom Fungi; phylum Basidiomycota; class Agaricomycetes; order Russulales; family Peniophoraceae; genus Peniophora; species Peniophora sp. CONT. The sequence goes on along the minus strand of KV424658.1, from coordinate 22,545 downwards.
TCGGCGCTGCCAGCCTGCCACATGCTTCTCTCGCGGTGCGTCTCGCGAGGTTCCCTGATCCGTCCCTTCAAGAAACCTGCACTCTCCGGCAGTTCGCTCCGGCAATAGCACCTACATCTAAGAGTACGCCGACCCACATTATTCTGAAGCTATAGACCCTGATCTATCTGCCGTGGTTGGTGGCTGAGAAATACTGCAAGCGCCGAACCACAACTCGATCATCTGACCAGTCGCGTCACGGCACGCGCTCGCACAGGCTCGCACGCGACGCGTTTGTTCGACTTCGACGCGAAACGTCACTTCGACGTCGACGGCCACCTCCACCTCAAGTATGCCTGTAGCATCACCATCTAAGTCCATTGCGGCTACCCGGGGGCGTACAGTTCCTGCTACTCGTAAACCTGCCAGCACTGCTACCAAAGCCACACTGGACAAAGCGGCCGACCAGCTGGCCGATGCACTGGCCACCTCGCTCACGACCAAACCTCCGCCTAAGACGGCACGCGCAGCGACTACGACTATGGCAAGGAAGACTGCACGAGCGCCGCTACCGACTACATTCAAGCAGAGTGCACCACCACCATCACCATCTGCTGAGCCGAAACGGAGCACGGCGGGTGCCATGCGTGCGGCGAATGCCGCTTCGCAGGCACTCAGTGCGCTTTTACAGGCCGGGGATAAGAAAGGAAAGGGGAAAGGAGAAGATGGGGTGAGTCTAGGTAGGAAATCTCTTGTCACCTTGACTCGATCCGGGCACTCTGCGCAGCTAGCTTGTTCGTGCAGCCATCCATTCTCCACTCGAAACATCCATCAGCTGCACGGCGTACAGATCCGCTCCCGAGCTTTGCGCCCATTCTCCCCATTCCTCAGGCCTATCCCTGTGCTATGCTGCGCGATGTTGTCCCAACTACGTACCTTGCACAGTCGCACAGAGACGCTGAACCATCAGGCGATCTGTCATCCTGTAACATTAGAATGCGTGTACCCAATCTTGTGGATATCAATCTCACACAGTCATGTATACGTATTGTCTTCTCGCGGCGCAATGCACAATCTCCGCAGGTCCTCGCTCTGCTATGAATATACTGAAGGTTCCCGGACGGCGGGTCTTCTGCGATCTCTCAACATACTGCGCATTGTATAAGGGATCCGACTGACTGCATACGCATGTCGAAACAGCGTACATGACATCTCTGTGGCCGAAAGTGTTAACGAAGGTACGGAGACATGCCGGTGACTCTTGCAAACGATGATTTGATTGTTTCCCGTGTCACAAGGTGTAGGCTCCTCCAGAGTCCGGATGATGCGGTCTTCCTGAAGATATATAAAGGTTACGTAGCCGGCAGGGTATCGTGGCAGTATCGCGATGACTGCAGTCGACCCAACATATCCTCTCTACCCTGCTGCTAGCTTTCTGGCCGAGACAATGTTGCTACTTGTACTCCTGACCAGCTTCATCCGTCAAAGTTGGAACCTCGGCGTGGCATTTCTGTTTTTCTGGCTCTTTCTCGAGAATCTCACCAACGGGATCGATGCTATCATATGGGCTGATAATGCCGATATCAGACTGTATATCTACTGTGACATTGGTAGGCACATTGGTAATTCTTATGAGCTCATTAACGCGGAACATCACTGGCAAGTTTCGCATCTGCAACTCATTACGTCGATTGTCAAACCTATGTCTACCTTGATCATCACTCGCCGGCTTTATTTGATCACTCGCCTGCAGTCAGTGCATCTGCCTGGAAGAGTGTGGGTCCGGTGCCACCATGATCTATATCTCCCCAGCGATAGTTCACATACCGCTGCAGAAACGCAGGAGCCTGGCAATAGAATGGATACTGGGCCTCGTGATCCCGCTCTTGGTCGCAGGGCCTCTCTGTGAGTCACCGTCGTTGACTGCAAAGCAACTATGTGGGCTCACGTTGTCGCAAGATTATACTGTTCAGGTATGGCGATTCCAGGTAGATGAGGGCTATGGGTGCTCCAATGCCGAGGATGGCTCAGTCCTCGGCATTTTGTTCATCCCGTCATGGAACGTGATCCCACCGTTACTATCTGTCACCATATATTATCTCGTGTCACGGTTTAATACCATATATCCTGCGCGCTGACTTTGACATGTTTCAGCGCGGGTGGCTTGGATCTTTTACCGCCAAAGCCAAGATATCAACCGCTTTCTGCAGAGTAATGATTCGGTTTCGCGCACAAACTACATTCGAATCATTGCGCTCGCAAGCATCGACGTCCTTCTCGGTTTACCCATCGGCATCATATCTATCGCCCTGGCCGTAAAACAAGCACTGGCATTTGACAATCTACCGTTCTATCCTGGTTGGACCCATGACCACACTGAATGGGCGCCAGTAGGGTTTCTCTATGCAGATTTGATAACCGGCGGGACTTTCGGTTTAGTGCAAGGCTACTTCGTTCAGTGGACTTCACCAGTCCTCGCGTTCGCAATTTTCGGACTTTTCGGCGTCATTTCGGAAGCCCGCGTATCCTACTGGCGCGTGATCTGCACCGTTGGCGGCTGGTTTGGTTGGAGGCCAACAGTGCGCAAGGCGCATTCGTCCTTGAAGGATACCGAGTTGGGTGATCGGCCTCGGGATGCGTCAATTGATATCGAGATCGGGTGTGTGTCATACCTTTCGATGTGGCCTAGACTGAGACTTTGGACTTAGATCACGATCACCGAGCTTCGTCAACCCAAATGTACGCGCACAAGAGCTGAGCGCCGCCAGCGAAGGCGAACACGCAACCCATGAGGTAGAAAATGACTCGGACATGGAGATCAGGGAGGAACGAAAAGTTGGTGTCGGTGACGCAGAGTGCGTGAACCCTCTATCCCTGCTACAGACGTCGAAACTCATTCTTAACGCGGAGTAGAGGTCCTACTCCCAATGGGCTTCGCGAGTCCAGTAGCGCTGGCTCAGTTGAAGCTGGAGTTGCAATCTAGTGGTCAGCCACTCTCATGGCCACGGGTCATGTGAGACGGGCCGTTGTATGTCGAATTCCGGCGTCCTCCATCATGGTTCTTGCTAGGATTCTATTCTCGTTCCGCCCGCGCGTCTCGTCGAACCGTGAACATTGTCTTTGATGTGGTGCTTGGGACAGACTTAATGTTCAGGTTGAGTCTAGACGATGTGGATATCGCGTAGAGGCTTCGGCTTGTATAGGGTAACCGCTTTGCAGACGCGCAAATCCGGACGAAAGCCTTGCGAAAGCCGGAGTTGACGGGGCAATACAATAAATAATCTGATTTAAGCGAGATCGAGCTCATGTATCCAAAGTCATCACTCGAGTATCTTCTGCACAAGACGAGAGTTCGTAGAGATACCAACGACTACAGTCGTGACACGGAGGTGGTGGTTTCCCGCAAGAGAGGTTGTCGCAAAAAATTTAGGCGGCTGGCCACCGCTGGTTACACGTAACCAGCAGTGGCCAGCGGAGCTCCGTGGCCAGGGATACAACTGAGCCACTGACGTGACTTCATCGCGTCGCCAGTGTGTCGCCAGTGTGTCGCCAGCCGGTAGCCAGCTCCAACGACTCGTGGCCAGTGCTGGTCATGCGCCTAGGTCGACTTTTGTAGGCCTATACGCCTCTCGGAAAATATATTTGAATGCTCTATCTTTTCATGTGTGCTTCAGCATGCCCGGGCATTGCTTGCGTGCACGGAAAAAATGGTACAAAAGCAGGTGTGGTTTGTCGTCTGAGCTGGCGACGCACTGGCGACGCGCTGGCCATCGGCTGGCCACGCGACAACCATGCGATGACCACGGGCTGTAGACACGAGGTCATCTGGTGAGGATAACTACCGCGCTGGCCAGCCGAATCAGAATTTGCGACAGTCAGTAGTGGGTTTTCCCAACCCGCGATTTCGACGCCTCTGCTACCCGCAGTCTTCTGCTGATGGCGAAGTGATGGCGTGGCGCGGTGAGCCCTTCGAGTCGCGCGACTTGGTCTGCCCGTTCTGTACCCAGTACTCGACTGGAGGGCAAGAAAATTATATGCAGCGTATCCTGCAGAGGCGTAGGAGGCGCTGAACGGGTTGGGACAGGCCGAGGGCGTCGTGAGCGGTGAGGACGAGGTGTTGCTCGCCGCGTGCACGAGAGCTGTGGCGCGCTCGCCCGATGTGTGGAGCCGTTCTTCAGAGCTGCTCTTCCAGGAACAGGCGCGAGAAGAGCTGGGAAAACTCTCTAGTTCGGCCTGAGTTCGGTGCTTCCGGAATCAATTGATTGGCGCCGCCACATGCTTCTCTCGTGCGTCTCGCGAGCTTGCTTGATCCGTTCCACGACTGGCACTCTTGGGAAGCTCCCTGTGTTATGGCACCTACAGCTGGGAGTCAGTACACTAAAGGTGCTTGGGCTCGTCGCTCATGCTCTGTCTGTCGTGTCTGGCGGTCGAGGGATTCGGCAAGTGCCGAACCCGAACTCGATTATCTGACCAAGGCATGCGCTCGCAGACGCGTTTGTTCCAGTTGAAGTTCAATTTTGACGCGAAACGTCACTTTGACCTGGACGGCCACCTTAGCAACCAATGTGCCTGCAGCATCATATAAGTCCACTGCGGCTACTCAGGCGCGCGCTGCGCTGCCAGTACGGCGCCATCTCATCCTTGAACGTTGAACGGGCAGCCTCAACGGAACTTGACAAGCGCTGGGCCAAGTTCAGTACATCGGATCGCATTCGCTATCTTGAACTCAAGAAGGCCGAATGGTCTGGCCCAAGCGGAGAGACTCAGAGAGCAAGGTCCGGTTGATAACTCGCCGGCTGACATCATCCCGCGCTGGCTCGCTCTTGCTCGCTTCCCAATTCCTTATCCTAGGCTGCAATGGGCGGACACTCTTTTCCTCAGTGATAGCTACTCATGAGGAGCTTGATACGCTCCGCATGTACCCGCACAGCGTAGTGCTAGTGACCCAACCAGCTAATCCACTTCAAGTTCGTCACGTACTTATACCCATGCGGAGTTGCGCCCTGTTGCGCCGCTACTTGAGTGTGGACTTTAACGTCCTTCGAGGCTCCCTTGAGTCTTCTCCCGCGGTGGATCTCGAGATGGCTTTCAGCATAGGTGCTTCCCGCGCGCGAACTTCGCGCGAAGACTTCCTAATCTTCATGTTCATGACTTCATGACTACGCACCTACAGGTACAACGCGTCTATAAAGTGACGTGCTCTCGCACAGGGATATTGGAGCATAATCCAAAGCGGCTTCCACAGCATTCGGCCACTGCACCCGCGTGCTCCCTGGGGTCTCCTGTCTGGGGTAAAGCGCTCACTCTTTGTAGCATGTCAGGTGAGCCTGTGCTGGATCAACCGCGATTCTGCTACAGGTATAAGATGACTCTGGACTATAGAGGGGTCCCATAATTGCACCACGATGACCGCTGTTGACCCAACATATCCCCTCTACCCTATTGTCTGCATTCTGACGGCCGCAATGCTGCTCATGGTGCTATTTACCAACTTCATCCGGCAAAGCTGGAATACTGGCGTTGCTTTCCTGTGCTTTTGGCTTTTCCTCGAGAATCTCACCAGCGGGATCAATGCTATCATATGGTCTGACAATGCTGACATCAAACTATACGTATACTGTGACATCGGTATGTTTATTTTTCATCGATGTGAAGGGTATAGGATTCAATATAGGCTAAACCCTCTGGTAACAGTCACGCACCTACAATTGATCACTTTTGTAGTCAAACCCATGACGACCTTGATCATAATGCGCCGACTGTACTTGATTGCCAGTCTACAGTCGGTGAAGTTTCCCAATGAAGCAGCGGTGGGGTGATTTGTTTGAGCCAAGCACTCCCGGTTCTGACTGCTATGTCGATTCAGAGACTCAAGAATCTTTCTATAGAATGGACATTAGGACTGGCGATTCCTGTCCTGGTCGCGGGGCCTTTCTGTGCGTTTTCTTTTGTTGCTGAAAGTCAATAGTCTTCGCTCACTTCATCACAAGACTATATTATCCAATATTCGCGGTTCCAGGTGGACGAGGGCTTTGGATGTACAAACTCTCAGGGCGTGTCTGTACTTAACATGCTTCTCATGCAGTCATGGGGTGTGATCCCGCCCCTTCTGTCTGTCACTTTCTATTATCGTAAGTTTATCCCGGATCATGACTGTCCTCTTTCTCGAGATCTGAGCATACTTCAGCTCGTACAGCTCGGATCCTATGTCGACACAGGCGGGATATCAAGCGCTTTCTGCAGAGCAACGACTCAATGTCCCGCACACGCTACACGCGCATACTTGTTCTTGCCAGCGTGGACGTACTTATCACTTTACCCTTCGGCATTGTGAACATCGTCTTGCTTGTAACGCGGCAACTTTCTCTGGACCCCCCAAGTCTGCCACTCTATCATGGCTGGACCTTTTTGCACACCGATTGGGACCCAGGTTATAGTCTCTATTCAGATACACTGAAGATTGGAACCGCGGATGTAGCACAACTATATTTCACTTTGTGGACATCACCAGTCCTCGCCATCGCCATCTTCTGTCTCTTCGGCATCACCTCGGAGGCCCGTGCAACATACTGGCGCATCATATGTACCATCGGCGGGTGGTTCGGTTGGAAGCCGTCTCCCCACGCGCGCGGAGCACGTTCGCAAGTGGGGGACATCGAGTTCGGCGTGCGGCCTCAAGATGCATCGCTTGATCTTGAGATCGGGTGCGTGATATATCTTTTGCTTAGGTACACACGAGCTTTGCTGACCGATGAAATCAGGTCAAAACAGAGTTTCGTCTATACCGGCGCGCAATTTAAAGAGCGAGGTGCAGGGGAAAGGGGAGAGACTGTGGGCCCGAGTGGGGACGAAGGGGCGACACCCAAGAACATGGGGATCATGGACCGAGTTTCATGCGATACAGCGTACGCACACTCTCCTATATTCATGCGCGGGTCAAGCTCACCCTGAGCGTGCGCAGAGACACGGTCATGCATCGAGAATATGGCAGCGCGGAGCCTATAGGGACCCCACGCGCGGTGTAGTCTGGTGGCAGCACTCGCAGTCGAGTTAATGTACTGCGTAAGGGCTGTTTGAACATTTCTGTTCTCGCGGTCTCTGATGTTTTTCTCGTTCGTGCGTATGGTGTTGTATATCTTGTCGAGTATGCAATTTGTATCCGTTTTTATTGTCGCGAGACGATTTCGAAGAGTCACGGGCGTGAAAATGTGGAGGCCCAGGAGCGAGTGGTGGTTTAATCAGTTTGGCACTGTGACACAGTTCATGTGTTACTGGCTGGAATGACAAGGCCTGGTACGCCGTTCAATGTAGTGAGCGTGGCAATGCTGCGAAAGAGCCCGAAAGAATGACGCTGAGCGAAGGGCGGTGGTGGTCGAGTGCAAGACGAAGTCGAGCTTGCGAAGCGGCCGGCAAGACGGGCCGCAGATACGGCTTTACGCTCAAGGTTCGCAATCTTCAATAGGCCACTATCCCTGTTTTTCTCGAAGTGTAACGCCAGATCTGCATTGTTGCGTTGACGTGGGTAGACTTGGTTATATGGCAGTCGTGGTGGTGGTTTCCTGCAAGAGGCGTCAGCTCGGCCCTTTTGATCGGCGCTGCCACATGCTCTTCTCGTGCATCTCGCGAGCTCGGCGCGGCGCCTGATCCGTTACTCGACTCACACCCTGAGACCGTTCGCTACTATGTCACTTACTTTCCTGAACCTACTGCTTACCACTATGACCGTAAACTCCAGTTTACACACCAAAGTCGGTAACTGCTTCAGAAGAATACGGCAAGCGCCGAACCACAACTCGATCATCTGACCAGTCGCGTCCAGGGCACGCGCTCGCACGCGACGCGTTTGTTCGAGTTGATGTTCGACGTTTGACGTGAAACGTCACTTCGACCTTGACGGCCATCTCCTCTTCAAATATGCCCGTAGCATCATCATCCAAACCTACAGCCGCTACTCGAGCGCGCGCTGCGCCTGCTACTCGCAAGCCTGCCAGCACTGCTACCAAAGCCACTCTAGACAAAGCGGCCGACCAGCTGGCTGATGCACTGGCCACTTCGCTCACGATCAAACCTCCGCCCAAGACGACACGCACAGCGACTACGACTGCGGCAAGGAAGACTGCGCGAGCACCGCTGCTCCCTACCACATTCAAACAGAGCGCACCACCACCACCCGCTGAGCCGAAACGGAGCGCGGCGGATGCGATGCGTGCGGCGAACGCCGCTTCGCAGGCGCTCAGTGCGCTTGTACAGGCCGGAGATAAGAAAGGGAAGGGGAAAGGAGAGGATGGAGCGAGTCTGGGTAGTATGGCGAGGAAAGCGTTGGGAGAGTTGAGAGGGATGCGGCCGGGAAATGTGGATACGGAAAGGGCGGCCGGGAGTGTGGTTGGCAAGTTGATTTCTCTCGAGCTCGTGAGTTACTCGTTATCACTATCATACGATTTAGCAAACGCTGATGAGGATATAGTACACGCCTGCCCTGGATATCCTCAAGGACATGCACTCTCCTTTGGTCAACCTAATCTCCGGCTCTGATGAACCTGCTACGACTCCAACCGCTCTGGACTTGCTTTCACTTCCTCTGCCCACAAGACCTCTGGACGAAGTTCTCGCCTCTCTATGTGCCTCATTCCTATTACACGCTCTCATAGTCAACGCCAACCTACCGCATGACCTCGCGAAACTCACGGACGCTCTCGATTCACCCAATACAACATCTCTAACCACATGGATCTGCGCCTGTCCCTCTGTACCGACCAAATACGCCGACGGCTTGCTTACACGTGCTTACACCGCTCTCGCGAAACGAACCTCCGATCAGGCCCTTGACCCTACGCCTACTCTGCGTCTCCGACAATACGCTTTACAATGTCTCCTGCTCACGACGCCTGGAACAGTAGAACCGGGCACTTTTTGGGACCAGGCTGTAAAGTTCGGTGTTACGTTTGCAAGGGCTACGCCGGCGATGTGGCTCGCTGGGGGCGGAAGCACGTTCGATGCTGAAAGGGAGGCGACGAAGCTTGTTATGGATGTGTACCATACTTTGTACGAGGGTGCGCAGAAAAGGGAGGATGCAGTGGGGTTTTGCGCCGGGAAGGCGTTTTTGAACTTCTGTGATTACTGGCTTGGATACGCGAAGAAGGTCAGCCTAACGCTTCAATACTGTCCTCCATGAACTTACGCAATTCATATTCAGAGTGGCGACCTGTCCGCCCTAGACCAAGTCGCAGACATTATGCGCGCCGTGCGCATTTCGACTTCGCAGACTAGCACAAACTCGGCAGACATGGACGTCGACGAACGGCCTGCGTCACCGGCAAAGGTTGCCGCGCCGGCATCGCCTACTAAATCGCGCTCTGTGTCGCCCAGCAAGCGTTCTCGCACTTCACCGACACTTCAACTCGCCCAGCTTTGTGCGTCGCTCGTTCAAGCCACAGCTCTGTTTGAAGAACTTGAATCTTTCACCGGTGAGCTTAGTACTGTAACTGTATTGTAGATAAATGTACTGATACGTTCATCTAGGTTCAGATGTTGACCTGCAGACGCGCGTAGCCGACGCGCTTGAGGCCGTCCGCTCCCTGCGCTCAGTCGAATCTGGCTCCGGCGAAGACTTCGACAAAGTCCAATCCAAAGCCCGACGTGCGCTCGAACGTCTACGTCGTGCTCTCGTCCGTTGCCTATCGCTTTCCCTCGCACCAACGCGCACGAAACTTGTGCGCAGTGTACTCGACGAAGTACTCGGTGCACTGGAAGATACATTAACCGACGACTCGACCGCAGAAGACTACACGCCTCTTCTCGACACGCTCTTCACCTTAGCTCGCACATCCAGCACTCCCACACCCGATACATCATACGTCTACCTCACTCGCGCCGCAACAGTCTTACACCTCACCGAGCCATTACCCACCAACCCCCACATCTACACCTCACCCCTAAACCTCCCATCCGGTCTCGCAAAAGACACTCAAGCGCACGCGAACCTCGTACGTTGTCTCGCAGGCGCACATCATAATCTCGCTGGATCGTTGTATGCGAGTAATCCACCGAAACCGGGTCATGCGGCTAGGTTTATGAGGGCTGCGTGTGTGTTTGGTGGGTTGGCTTTGAGGTTGTATCATTATGGGGAGGGTGGAGGTGAGAAGGACGGAGAGGGCGGGGAGGGGGAGGTTTGGAGACAGTTGGAGGAGCAGATGTCGAGGAGGTGGGAGTTGTTGGGTGTATGTTATGCGAAGATCGCAGATCGCAAGGTATATTTTGTCCTCCCATTGGCTTTCGGATACAGGCTGACGGGGTCCCTTCACAGATGGCGCACGACGCGTTCGCTCGAGCTATATCAGCGCACGTCTTCACCCCAACACACCTATCCCAGATCCGTACGCTCGGGCCCACAGCATTCTTCGCCCAGCCTTCTCTCTCCGCACTCTCAACACTAATCGACCGAACAACATACATGTCCGCCATCGAACTATGCGCACCCGCCTCCGTATCTCTCTCTCGACTCAGCGACGACCTGAGAGTCAGTGAAGAAGACAGGGATTGCGTTCTTGGTGCGCTGCTTGAACGGCAGCTGGAGAGTTTGAGGAGTAGTATGTGGAAGGAAAGCGCGCGGAAGGCTGCGGGTGTGTTGTTTGAGGAGTTGTTGGATGTTTATGATGCGAGCAGTAGGCCGGTGAGGAGGGCGGGTGTGTTGTGTAGGTTACGAGAGGCGTCATATTACGCTCCCGGAGAGTCATCTCTGTCGAACTTGGCAGCGGAAGATATCGCTCCGCTCCTACGCGCACCTCCCGGACTCGATCGTGGACTGGCACACCTCCGCCCGTTATACGCCGCCACATCTCACCTCTGGGCCGCACTCACCGCTCACCGCGAAGGCGCAGAAGGAGCCGACGAAGAATCCGCCCAACACATCTCCGAAGCATGCCGCGTCCTCCGCGACCAAGGGTTCTCCCTCTCACCCACCGACGAACAAATCAAGAGTCCACCTAAAGTCGCCGTACGCGGTAAACGCGCTGTACGTACGCCCGCGCCTGCTACGAAGGTTCCCAAGACGCCGCGGAAGCCTACGAGTAGGAAAGCTCCTGCTAGTCCGAAAGGGAAGGAGAAAGCTGAGGTAGTGGAAGTGAAGGAGGGTCCGTATGGATGGAGGGATCTGTTTGCGCTTATGAGGCTTTGTGTGGAGTTGATGGGGTTCCTTGCGCATGTTGTGCTTAAGGTACAACTGTTACATGCTGCGAGGGCCTTGGCGGAACGATGTGGAGGGGACGACGGTACGCTGAACTTCTGCGTGCATTCTTAAACGTTTAGAATCTGATGCTATATATGCGCAGAGTATATGCTGGCATCGACGGAACTTGCCACTGAGTATCTGGGACTTGGTAGGCTACAACGTGCAGGACGTATCTTCAATGCTGCGCTGGACCGTTTCCGCGCTGGGAAAGGCAGCGAGAGCACGCGTGTGTTCTTTCTCTTGCGACACTCTCAGACACTTGCGGTACTTGGAGATCTCGATCAGAGGTTATTATACGTCTTCATACAAATTGTGTATCCGAGAGCTGATTGGGATGATGATGCAGCGAATCCTCATACGTCGACGCGGACAAGCTGGCGAAGGATATCCTTGAAGATGAGAAGGACCCAAGTGCAACGACGCGCATGCGTGTGCGTGTACAGCGCATCGAACGGACTGCTCTTGCGGCCCAGGCCGTGGCCGAGATACGACTTGCAAAGGTACGCTCACAATAACTTCGTTCGTCGTCGTGTAGGAACTGACTATTATGATTCAGGACGATCCGACTGCGGCGTTGGACGCTCACTTGCAGGCTCTTCGGCTCTACAACCGTGCTCTAGCGACACTGTCCCGTTTTAACGCGCCAACACCTGCACCAGCAGAAGACGATCCTTTCGCGTCGCCTGCGAAACCAGGACCTGGTCCAGGCGAGGAACCTAAACCGTCTTCCGACGCCGCGTCTTCGCCCTTACGACCGAGCGCGTCCTTCCGCGGTCTCGAGTGGCGCATCGCACGTGGATTACTTCACACGCTCCTAGCACTGTGTGAGTTATACTCTGCGCGCGGGTCTGCTCGCGAAGCGCAGTATTTTGCCGAGCAAGCTGAGACACTCGCCTCGTCGCTTCGTGCCCCAGCGTACACTGGTGCAGCACTAGCACGTCGCGGTGAACTGGCACTCCTCACGGGCCACGCGGAAGAGGCGTACGATATCCTCGTCAAAGCTGCAGAAGCGTTAGGCAGTCTGCAAGGCCCGGAGCTTGCGGATGTACATCGTGTGTATGCGGACTTGCATGCGCGCGGGGAGAACGAGGATGAGGCGAGGAAGTTGTATAGGGACGCGGCTGGGATGCTCGAGGATTTGGGCGCGTTGCTTTTGGGCGTTGAGAATGCTCGGAGGGTGAGCATTGTTGGTGGGGATATGTTGAAGCCGCAGTTGTTCTCTGCGCTTCTACGTCGGCACAGTACGTTCTCTCACCATACACATCGTACTTCTGTGCTAACATGGATGATCTTAGTTTGGCTGTTACGACACGAGCTCGGAGACGAGTACCAGGAGCTATTGCAGAAGCTGTCCGCCCTGCCCGCCTCGGAAGACATGAAAGCCGAGGAACGCGCTCTCATCGCCAAACTGACGCTACACGATGCATTTGACCACTTCCGCGAAGATATATTCCTCAGTAGCATCACAGAGTCTGTCATCGCGTTGCCCATGGGCATCTCGAATGACAAGTTGGCGACGAACTCGCAGGAAACTGCACGGCTCTTGGGTGTCGCGGACGGTCTTTTCCTCGAGAACTTGAGCGCTATGGCTCGGAGAGGTCAGGTGCCGGGCGTTCGGGAAACCGCGATCTACCTTGCCTATGTTCGGGCGTTACAGACTTCTGTCGGTCGCGAAAGCGCAGAGGTACCGCTTGTCATCGCAAACTTACTGGGTCCGTATCTCAACGTCTCTCGTGGAAATGGGATGCTGAGTTTATGAGTAGACGCAAGTGTAGCTATGACCTTGCATCGGGAGATGCTCGAGATCATCCAGAACAAGTTCATGCCATCATTGGGCGACGACCTTCGATGGCCAACTCTGTCCGGCGAGCAAGCGCTCATCGCAGTCCCGAAGCGCGCTTCCTCCCCCTCACCATTCGCGCCTACCTCAGACTCGGAAGACGAACCCGCCAACGAATCGACAATGGCAGCATACTGGAAGGTGGTGCGTGAGAAGTACGCCGCGGCGGCGCTTACTCCCGCGGACCTCTCGCGGGCTCGCGTTGACGCGTTGCCCGAGAACTGGACAGTCGTACATATCGCCGTCACGGAAGATCGCAACACGCTTTTCGTGTCGCGTCAGCGTGCAGGCCAAACTCCGTTGGTACTGTGTCTTCCCCTCCGAAGCGACGAGGAGGAACATCTTGCGTATGCGGACGCACTGCATGAGCTCGCGGAGATCGTTCGCTTGAGCGATGAGACTACGCGTGCGGCGGCTCAAGTGAGAGGACAGGATCGTGAGGCACGAGCGGAATGGTGGGCGCAACGGGCTGCGCTGGATACACGGCTCAAGGAGCTTTTGGAGAACATCGAGTTTTGCTGGTTGGGAGCTTTCAAGGTATGTTGCTGCTTCTGCCTTTACGCTTGTAAGATTCTCATCTCTGCCCATAGACCGTACTTTCTGAACCCTCCAACATGCCGGCGGAAGTTCTGGCCGACTTCCGCACTCGTCTGGACAAGGTGTTCAAGCGCGCGCTCGCCACACAGAAGAAGCAAAAGACGCGTGTCCAGCTCGATGACTCTTTGCTGGCGTGCATCTCCTCGCTATCCCCAAAGAGCCGCGACGAGGAGCTCGAAGATCTCGTCTACTACATCCTCGACCTCTATCAGTTCCACGGAGTGCAGGTGGCCATTGCCGAAGTCGACGTCGATCAGGTCGTTGTGGATTTGCGTGTCGCGCTCGAGGAACATAGCCACAAGATGCGCGGCCGGACGAAGCCTGTACCCGACGCGCATACATTCCTCGTACTCGACAAGAATGTACAGGGTATCCCATGGGAGTCGATCCCGACGCTGCGCGGTCACAGCGTCAGCCGCATCCCCAGCGTCGACTTCTTACTCGATCGTCTCGATCTTGTGCGCTGGCGCCGCGGCGACGGGCCAAATACAATCGTCGACCGTGCGGAGGTCAACGTCGCCAACACATTCTATGTACTCAACCCTGGCGGCGATCTGACTGGTACGGAGAAGCGCTTTGCGGACTGGCTGCAGAAAATGGAAAGCGTTGGTTGGGAGGGTATTGTGGGCAAGAAGCCGAGCGAGCAGCAGCTCGTCGACGCGCTCGGACGAAAGGATCTCTTCGTCTACTTCGGCCACGGCGGTGCAGAGCAGTTTGTGCGCTCGCACAAGGTGCGCCACCTACCGCAGTGCGCTGCGACGATGCTTTGGGGCTGTTCGTCGGGGCTCATGCGCGACAACGGCGACTTTGACCGTACTGGCACGCCATACAACTACATGCTTGGCGGATGGTGAGCTTTGCTTCTTACTACATGTAGCTCATATCGCTGACGCGCTCTTAGCCCCACATTAGTAGCAAATCTGTGGGACGTCACTGACCGTGACATCGACAAGTTCACTCAGTCCGTCTTCGACGAGCTACACTGGACGCCGGAGAGTTTGAAGAAGGCGGACAAGACGAAACAAACGTCTGTTGTCACGGCTGTAGCTCGCTCAAGAGAAGTCTGCAAGCTCAAGTATCTGACTGGAGCATCCCCCGTAGTCTACGGTATACCCTTCTACTCATAGAGTAGCCCACATTAGATACCCACGTACAATGCAACCTTGATATTGTTAACTCCGCTCTTATCTCCGATCTTGTCGTCGCGTGAGAAGTGCACGGCAAACGCCGTGCTCATGTTGGATTCCTCCTCCGCGACATCCTACACCTTGCCTCCTCCCCTTATGATTCTTCAACAGGGTTTCCCTCTATCGAAAAAGCAGCGCCGTGCCCTCCACGGCGACTGAAAGAGCTTTTCTTTCGCCAGAGCGCAGGCGGCACGATATCTAAGGTCCCGTGGGCTCAATCGTAGTAGCTGTGATTGTATTGCGAGCGGCGAAGTCGCCGCGCTGCTACTGAATATTGGCTAGCTAGCGGAGGTTGCGCCGCGATTTCAGCCTGTCATTAGACAATCCTGACTAACTTGAGTGTATTTCATCGCGAGTCCATGATGATCGCCATACAAGAGCGATCTCGCAATGCCTACATAAACCTAGGGTGTCTCGGATGACACTCATAGCATGCATCCGGAGACCCTCACGCCCGTAGCGACTCTGCCAGATGCCAGGCACCTCGTCTCTGCTGATGGAACGGCCGTGTACGCTGAAGCTATCGGCAACCCCGCGAATCCACATCTCGTTTTCATGCACGGCTTCTCGCTGTCCAGCGTGATCTGGGATTGCATTTTCCAGAAGACCCGCTACGCAGGCCAGTTCTACCTTATCCGCTACGATATGCGCGGGCACGGTCGGTCTGGCAAGCCGAAGACCGTTGAAGGCTACGAATCGGTGAAGTTCGCCGAGGACTTCGCTGCAGTTGTGGAGGCGTTTGACCTCAAACGGCCGGTCTTCATAGGTTGGAGCATGGGAGGTGAGAACCTACTCTTCCTCGAGTTATACGTATTAGCTGACGAAGCGCCCTCAGGCACGGTTGTGACTGATATTGTCGCTCACCTGCCACCGGGGACTCTCTCTGGCGCAGTATGCATGTCCTCGTTGCCCTACCTGGGGGACGCGCTACCTCGTGTCATGAGTGAATACATCGGCGAGCTTGCAGCAGGATCCCTGCGAAACGACGACGTAGAACTATTCGTGGGGACGAAGATCACTTTCCTCGACTCGCTATTCAGCGATCCCGACCAGGTCTCGCACGAGCTAAAGTGCCTATGGCTGGGCGCATCGCTTGCTGCGACACCTACGGACCTAGGGCTTGGCTTCAGTCGTACTCAAGATCCCGCGGCGATCTTGCAGGCGGCGCGAGATGGCACTCTGCCGCTTCTAGTACTCCAAGGGAGCGTCGACAAGCATATGATGGCAGAGCCGCTTGTCGCAGAAGCTAGACTGCTCTACAAGGATGCCGAGGTGGTGGTCTTTGAGGGTCTTGGGCATGCGCTCTTCTACGAAGACGTTGACGGTGTGATGGAACGCATAGGGAACTTTGCGAAGAGATTACATCCATAACATAACATGTCGATTACTTGATTTCAGTCAAGGCTGAATTGTGTGGCATTCGCGCAGAAATCTGGACAGCAGGTCAGATATCTAGCATTCGGGTACGTTACAGGAGTGCCATCTTGGCTTGTCATTCACAGCTCTGGAGTATCAGCGAGCGTGGTGCTCAACATCTCGCGCGCATATCTCTCGCCTTTAACTTCTTTCTCCGCCCTTTGCGCTATCTCGCGCACTTCCTTGAGCTCTTCAGGCTTGAGCTGCAGTTTGCACGCGGCCATGTTCTCCTGCAAGTACTGCACAGCATATGAGTACATGATCATCGTTCTATCACACAGAATACGTACCTTGACGCTGCGTGTTCCAGGAATGGGAATGATGTCCTCGCCCTGCGCGAGCAGCCACGCAAGTGTGGTCGTGCTGGGCGGCGCGCCATGTGCATCCCCGACCGCCTTGATCTCGTCGACAACCTTCAGGATGTTCGGGAAGTTCTCACGACTAAATTTAGGCACCGTACGGCGGAAGTCATCTTCGTCGAAGTCATCCGGGCTCTTGTAGCGACCTGTGAGCAGACCGCGACCAAGAGGCGAGTACGCAACGACAGCGATACCGAGTTCGCGGCAGGCAGATAGAAGGCCGATGTCCGGACGCTCTATGTCAAGGACAAAGGGCGAATACTCGATCTGCAGAGCTGCGATGGGGTGCACGGCGTGCGCGCGCCGGAGCGTCTTCTCGGATACTTCGGACACGCCGATATACTTGACTTTACCCTCCTTGACAAGCTCAGCCATCGCGCCGATTGTCTTCTCGATCGGAATGGTCTGGTCAGCGCTGGGAGAAAGTCATTCCACATGTTGGTATACGTTTGATTGGTGACTCACGCACCGATGCAGGTAGTAGAGATCAATCTGGTCAACGCCAAGACGTTTCAAGCTCTTCGCGCATGCCTCCTTGACGTACTCTGGGTCGCCCGTAACATACTTCTTGCCATTAGGTGTATTGCCGAACTTAGTAGCAAGGAATATCTCGTTGCGTTTTCCTGTGCGCTTGAACCTAATGCCAGCGTCAGTCATCATCGATCATCACACCAATGCAATGAGGCTCTTACCATTCTCCAATAAGATCCTCAGAATCATTATATATGTCAGCCGTGTCCCAGTTGGTACATCCGGACTCGTACACGGCGTCGAGCATCTGGAGAACTCCATCAGTAAAGTATGATGGATACACTAACGATGACGGTAAGAACCTTGAAGCGCTCTTTATCGTCTTGAGCTTGGCCGTAGAAGCCTGCGATGCCCATCGCTCCATAGCCAATGGCCGTGACGTCCGTGTTACCTATCTTTCGCGTCGGCAGAGACATGACTCGGAAATGATAATTCGAAGTGATGGTGGGGGAAGGATAGCGAAGAACGACGGGATACAACAGCATTCGCCTCTTATACCAGCTGACTGAGCGGGATTCGCGATGAAGGAAAGTGTCTTCCTGAACAAGTGCTCGATCCCGCAAATGTGACCTGGCGTCATTGACAAGTATGGTCCGTATGGATGCCGCTTGCGTGCTGCATGTCAGCCAACCGCTTTGCTTCTAGCGTTTTCAGCGAGCGTACAGTGCAGAGAGCTCGAAGTGTATAGCACGCGAGAATACTTGCAACTACCCAGCTCTCCAGTCTGCAGGCTCACCTGACTAAGTAATGTCGCATGCACACAGGTCACCATTCATGGAAGCGAGCTCGTCGATCCTTTCGTCATAACTCAGTCTGAAAGAGATCATCGTGGTGACGGCAGGGGGGAGTGACCGGCGCTCGCACATTGCAGCCTTTTGTGGCAATCGGCGGTGCTGATAACCGTACATGCCGCTGCTAATATTCGAACGCTTCTTGCCCCTCGCCTACCATAATGGCACAGTGGCATTGGCAGAACCTCCCTCTGAAAATGCAACATCACAAAAGGTAGACACGTCCCCTTGACAGGCGATGCTTCGAATAAACAGAGCGACGTCACCTGCATGGCTACATATATTGCTTCAAATCTCTGGGGTATCCGCAAAGACAATCTCCATCAGCCCTGGTCCGTACCTATCTCCCTTAACGTCCTTCTCCGCTTGCTCTGCGATGTTGCGTAGTGCTTTGACTTCATCGGGTTCCAGCTGCAACGTGCACGCCGCCATGTTCTCTTGAAGATACTGTAATGACATCAGTATTCCATCGAGCATGAAGTTCTGCTAGTTGCGCTCGCCTTTACGCTGCGCGTGCCTGGGATAGGGATGACATTGTCACCCTGAGCGAGTAGCCATGCCAGCGTAGTGGTGCTAGGCGGTGCTCCATGCGCCTCCCCGACCGCTTTGATCTCGTCGACGACCTTCAATATGTTTGGGAAGTTCTCGCTGCTAAACTTCGGGACCGTGTGCCGGAAATCACCCTCCTCGAAGTCGTCCGGAGTCTTGTACCGACCTGTGAGCAAGCCGCGGCCAAGCGGCGAGTATGCGACGACGGCAACACCAAGCTCGCGGCACGCGGACAGCAGACCGACGTCCGGACGCTCGATGTCGAGGACGAATGGCGAATACTCTACCTGCAGAGCCGCGATGGGGTGCACGGCGTGTGCGCGTCGAAGCGTCTTCTCCGATACTTCGGACAGGCCGATATACTTGACTTTGCCCTCCCTGACAAGCTCGGCCATCGCGCCGACGGTCTTCTCGATCGGCACGGTTTGGTCTGCGCTGCGACATACAGTATGTCAGCAGGACGACCAGCAAGCGAACGCTATTGGATTGGAACTTACCGGTGCATGTAGTACAGATCAATCTGGTCAACACCGAGGCGCTTCAGGCTCTTCTCACACGCTGCCTTGACATACTCCGGGTCGCCGGTAACAGCTTTAGCCTATCCCAACGTGATAGCAAACTTGGTGGCTAAGAAGATTTCGTTGCGCTTGCCCGTACGCTTGAACCTTATCATCCACTCAATCAGTCTACGTTCTCCAGGCAGATATTCACGGCAATGCTCTTACCATGTGCCAATCAGCTCTTCGGAGTCTCCGTACACGTCGGCCGTATCCCAGTTCTTACAACCAGACTCGTACACCGCGTCGAGTATCTGCAAGTAGCAATCGAGCGATCGCGTCAGGGGTGCATCAAGTGGGCGGAGAAGACAGTACCTTGAGGCGTTCCTCATTGCTCTGAGTTATCTGGCCATAGCCCACTGAAATGCCCATCGCGCCGTAGCCGATGGCTGTCACGTCCGTATCACCGATCTTGCGTGTAGGAAGGGACATGATTTGTGATCTTCGTACGGTAGTGCTGGAGGGATGAAGTCGAGAGAGATCGAGCTCGAGGGCACTTCTGAGATGATGAGAGTAGAAGACGTTAAGACGAGCGCCTTTATGTGGATGAACAGGTACCTGCACGGGTCAGTGTGGGTTTGTGGTGGCATTTCTGATCTCACGTGGCCCATTCGCATGAGCCTAAACAAATAGTTGGGTAAGTACGTGCGCGTAACCTCCAGTGGATGTCCTTGGCACTCTCAAGGTGAAGCGCTGAGAATCAAGTAAAGCAAGCCTCGACAAAACCGCACAGCACACGCTGATGTTCTTTCCGAGAGCCTTGATCGAGCAGACATCCGTGTAACAAAGCTCGAAATACTCATGCGCCTCTCTCTAAGGCAATCCACCTGGGTACACTCCGACTTAGCAGAGCTCATCGTGGCGGACGGCAAGCCGCGACCGACTCGCACTCAAGTCTCGAGACAATAAATTTCGGCAATCAGCGATGTGTTCCCACGTCCCTTGACGCGCTCGGTGCATGGCAACTATAGAGCATGCCAGCGGCCATCATCATCTTAGTCTTCTATGCCTCTTCCCCTCACCTACGCAGTACACCCGAAACATATGCCAGCACTTATGCCTTCAAATTACTTACTCGCGACTTCCAGCTCTGTTTTTTCTCCTCTATTGATCCTGGGCATATTTTGCCCCATATCCCACTGCTCGTAGCATGTAAGTGAGGAAGTACGGAGTCGCAGACTACTGAGTATATATCACGAGAAGATGCTCTCAGGCTTGTGGTGTACGCGTGCGCGTCACTAAACAGAAGCACTCCGGCAATCACCAGTGTAGGACCTTGTAGGACTGCACGTGTTGGGGGCTTCGATATTGCGTCCGACATACGCCACACCTGCGAGCTGCCTCTCGCCATCTCCCTCATCACTTGAGGGCGACTACTGGAGCAACTCTTCTCGTAGCTGCCAGGAGCTTGTGTCAGTATGCTTCTCACTCGACCGACCCATCCCGAAATCGGCTTTTCGCGCTTCACCACGATTGTCGAACTTCTCCAAGATTTGCGGGATGCACTCGCCGGTGCGTTGACTTACACGGCGTGGTCTACAGAGACTGATCTCACTACAGAGCACTTGGAGGAGTATCAATATGGTACGCTCTTCGATTTCAGGAGGGAGGAAATCGATGGCCGCTGATCATAGGCTCGTTGAACTGTTTAGGCCTCGGAAAACTCGAGTCCGCTAATCTTCAATTGGGATCGGATCTATGCGTTCTTGACTGTGTAGAAGACTCCAGTCCTCGCAAGCAGATTATGTGCAATGTGAGCATGATACATCAAGCGGCATATTGATCGAGCTAGACCAATACATTTCCTGATAGATTCCTCCGATGTTCATGTCAGGCGAGGAACTGGGTGGAGAAGCTTGCTCGTTTTTCTTTCGGGAGAGGATCGAGTCGCAGGCTGGCTCAGTACTCGACTTATCCAAATTTCTCCACGCAGAGAGCAAGTCTAAAGTCAAGGACGCGGCTTCAAACAAAATAGCGCCCCTATGCCCCGATTTGTCGCATGACCTGGAGTCGTTCTTCTGGGTGCTTTTATGGCTGGTACGTTGGAAATGTTGGCAACAGCACTTACAACCGGGATTGATATTGCATCTAGTGCATATACAGAGGCGGACCTGCAAGAGAGCGTACTCTCAAGTTACACGGTCCAGACTTTGAGTCAGAAGATGACTTGATCGCGACCATCGAGTGGGCGACCAAAGTATTTGAAGGTCCTGACCTCAGTACATGGAAGGTGTACGTCTTCATGAACATTATAGGAGAATGAGATCAGCTCGAAGCCTGCATACACCCCTACTTCTACGTCCTCACGCCTCTTCTTGAGGCTTTTCACTGTTGCGTACGCTGGCTGATGTGGCCCGAGAATCGCACGAACGACGAGGCCGTATCTACGTGCAAGAAGTTTATCGAGTTCATCGGAGACATGCTACAAACGCGGAGAGTGCAGACGTGGGATGAAGAGGGTAACCCAGGTGGGGATCCAGTGCATGTAGAGTCGCGGAGAGCAGAGCTCAGGCGACGTAGGAAGGAGAGGCGGCCGATGTCATTCGAGGGCTGAAAATTGCGGTAACATTAATGAAATGAGCGTGCATCTCCCGGGACGTATTGTAGTTTTTCTGCGTTTTTTTTCTGCGTGCCACAACCCTTCCATTGGCTGCAGCAACACTCAAAAGAGAATTGATATGTTTCAATATCAACCCGAATATGAGTTCAATTTGAGAAGCATCGATCATCGGCTCCTCGGACCCACAGTTGTAACGGACGAAAGCATGAGGAACTGCCCACAGTGAGACCAAAAGATTAGTAAACAGCACTACTGCTAATGGATCTCCTCTCCCTTCTCATCCTCTGCGAGCGTCATCTCATCAAACTCATCCAACAACTCATCGATTCCAACTTGCGGGAAATCCGGTTCATCCTCCTCTTCCTCCTCCCCATCTTCCCCACCATTCTGCTGCGGAGGCTGAGGCGCCTCATCAACATCCATAGCAAACTGTGCCCTCTTCCCCTTCTTCGGTCCCCTAACCTCCCTCATAGCCGCATCCCCACCCTCCCTATCGCCAGCCTTATACAAGTTAACAGCAGCCCTCATCTCCGGATCCTCCTCCAACTCCCTCAAGAAAAGCTCGTAATCCTCCTCAACCTTCTTCTGATCTCTACCTCCGCTCCGTCCAATCATACCACGCGCACTAGACGTAGCTGTATCCTCCTCACCCGCCTCGCGCGCAATAGAACGTAACTTCCAAGTACGAGAACGACTTTTCTTGCGTGCGTTCGGGTAGGCCTTTTTCACTAGGACGACGTCGGGGATACGGTCGGTTGGAATGTCGGAGAAGAGAGGAGAGTTGAAGTTCGCGTTGGCGAGGTAGAAACCTAGAGCTGAATCGCCCGGTTGGAGGAGAGCGCCGAGATGCGTACGCGTATGGAAGATCAAACTTCCCGCGCCGTCCTCGTCCATTGCGTCGTGGGTCGCGCCGCTCCTGAACGCGCCGGAGAGCGCAACTTGCGCGTCAGCC
>KV424657.1:0-74728 GCA_001632445.1 Peniophora sp. CONT | reverse complement strand
GGGGGGGGGGGGGGCGATGGTGGGCGGAGGAAAGATGCTGGATATTGCGTCGCGCCGAGTTTTTAACTGATCTGCGCTTGCTGGCGCGCAATATTCACAAATGCCATCAGAGCTTCTCATAGTAGTTCATCATTCTATTGTCCCCTTTAGCCACGCGCATTGCGCGTTCATCGAGTGCGGTTCGCCTTCGGGCTTCCTTCAGATGCTGCCTCGAGGCACTTGATTCCGTGGTTGAGTGTTCGTGGGCTTCGCATACATGGGCCCGAGTACGCCGACGTTCTCTGATGATCATCTGAGTGCTTGAAATTACCCCCGATACCCTCACTCTCCCTCTAGAAGGTGCATACTACTCTTCTTGCGCCTTTCCGAGTCCCGTGGATGTGTGTAGAGCGAGATGACAATCTCATGCTCGCTCCCTTCCCAAAGATCAGTCGCTTCTAGATGTAATATAGCCTCATATTAATTAATCTGATGGTATACGCTGCGTGCGCGCATCATGCGTCATGCGGGGCAATCTCTGAGATGAACTAGAATGAACTCTTTCTCTTCGTCGGCGCGTGCATTGGCTTGTTGAGGCCGAGCTGTCCGATGGGAGCAGTTTCCCCCATCCAGATAGCAGCTCCGACGGCACAGACAACTCCAAGGCTCTGATGCAACACACCTGTGCTCCTGTCTGATCTCAATGCGAATAAACGCCACGATTGTCGCGTCGCACAATGACTTCCAAGATCTGGGCGCGGAATAGCACCTACCGAACCACAATCGCGTCATCGAGCAATCGCGATATCTGACATCGCTTGTATGTCACATCAGACTCCTAGCATTAGATTGGGTGAATCGTCGCGTTCACAAAGAGACAAAGAGCTCGGGGATTGCTCGGGATGCTGAACCGACGCGTCGCAGAGCCAACCGTGATTGTTCGCGTTGGATGTGACATAACGCGTCTCGCCGGCGCTCGCGGCGGCTCGCCGTGCGCGCAGATGTTAGTCCTTTTGTCTTTCGCCATCAGCTCACCCGTACGACCCTCTTGCAACACGAAACGTGGTAGGTCAGTGGTATCTTATCGTAGGCTACGCTCAAATCATGCTCACAATCCTCATGTTTACACCGGATTTGCTTGCACTTATAGCCACATGAGGCATGACCAAAACTAGGCCCTGAGCGCTTGAGCGACGAGCTTCACGGCGCATAATGACCGCGTATGCTGTACGCAACTAATGATACAGATGAATAATTACCCTCAAACGTCTACTGCCCTGCAGAAGCCTTGTATAGGACGTCCATCCGCGTGTAACTGTTGTAAATCTCGTCCGGAGTCAAGATTGTATCGTTCTTTCCCGGATACGCGTCGGGATACACAAACGACGCCAGCGGCTGACATCTCTCGTCAGAAAAGTACCACCTTCGATACGCTGTTATGGACATACCTCGTGAAACTCGAGGAACACGCCACTATAGGCCGGGTAGCCGATCTCCTTACCCGTCCCCCCATGTGCGCGCTTCACGCCTCCTGTCTCCTTCGGGATGTTGTGCGAGTAAAGCTGTACCCCGCCCTGATTGCTCCCAAAGACAAGATGGATACCAGACTTGTCGCTCGCGAGTTCTACGACACCATCCGCGGCACCTGGTACAAGCGCATCTGCCAATAAGTTCGACTCAGGCTTGAACTCGGAGCGCGGGATGAAGTGCTTGGTGTGTGCCGACCGCTTGTCGAACACGTAGAAGTTATCTGCCAAAAACATCAGTTCGAGTTCATGGGTATGAAAAGAATGAGCGTACCGTAACCACCTGGCGCAGGGAAGTCATCGGCGATGACTTTATTCTTGTGTGCGTGTGCGGTGCCTTCGGTCGAGATCAGCTTGCCAGTGGGCATCTTCGTAGCGTCGACCTCGCAGATGTACGGAGCTTGGATGGTAAGACGGTGACCCTTGATGTTTAGCGCCTCAGGACCGTACTTGTCCGTAAGCGACGCGTCGAGCGTAAAGCCCCAGTGCTGCGTGAGGTTCACAGGAGTCACCACGTTCTTCGATAGTAGCGCGGCGCGGTACACGAGCACGACGGACCCTGCGGTGGGCTCTTTGCCTTCCTCTGGCTTACCCTCGGGCTGCAGAAGGCCGACTATAGACTCCACAAGCAGAGCGCCAGGGTAACCTTGGTCACCATCTGGCGAGATGGCACGGAAGTGCATGCCAGCGTTTTGCGGGAAGCGCGCTTGGAGCTCGGTGATCTCGGCCGCGGTGAAGAGCGCGCCGGGCGGGCTGCTCTCGCTCAGAGCACCCGACTCTGGTGCGAGCGCGTTGAGCGACGTCGGAGTGAAGACGAGTTGGTCGAAGCCTGACGGGCCGCCGTGCACGGCCATGTGCGGCGTAGCCGGAGGATGCGGGTGAGGTGCGATGGTTGTCTGGATGCCTCCCTTCGAGATCGTACGCTCTGCGGTCGGGACACGGTTGGTGTATCGGCCGATGATGTTGTTTGTGTACTTGAGCGTCTCGTGGCCGGTGGGTTGCTCTGGCCCAATGAGAATATCGTGTGTCTGATGAAGGTTTAGAATCTACGAGGCAGTGATCCAATGAAAGCGTAGTATACCTTCCCATCCACGGTCAAGAGAATGCTCTGCAGAGTCATCCCATGCGGGAGTACTTCTACCGCTAGCGCCGGCTTTGAAGAAGGTAGCTCAAGGCGGATAGGTACGAAGCGCGCGTGAGGGTCAGACATTGTGCTAGATTTCAGAGGGTGGATAGTCAGGCGATAAACTCGGTCGACCACACAAACCCCAAGTTATAAAACACTGCAGGCGGTCCGCCGTTCTGCCCGATGACCTGCAGGATGTGAGATAGATGACCACGATCGCGCACTGGGTGAAGCAGTGCCACCTCGGTACTGTCCGCCGGAATCACCGGGCCGCCACCGCTGACCATAACCGGACATGGGATGCGGTATATTGATCCCAAATTTGCGATCGATGAAGTTATGCTTCGTCTCACATGTATGATGACTCATTCGTGTGGCATCCGCATCGAAACGATACAGATAACGAGTACATCAAGATTTGAACAAAGAGACCAGAGCAAGAAACGGAGGCGACAATGTCTAAGGCGAGCTGAATGCCAGGCGAGAAACCTTACTCATTATCGCAACAGCACTTATCGTGGCGGTTATCAACGACCTCCTCAACCAACGCCCTGACGCCTTCCAGCGACATTTCTCTCCTTGGGACTTCGCCATGCTCCCGGCCAAGGTGACAGAAGTTGCCGCGAACGATGAGGGTATGAATGGGGATCCGCGCTTCCTTGCGCGCCTCAAGATACTTGACCAGGCGGGACCACCAGACCTCGGAAGGCGGGTAATAATCTTGAGCATGGTGTATGATGACGGTGCGCAGTTCGGGAAAGATGTCGCCTTGAACTGAGACGGATGACACCAGGATTTGAAGAAGCTCGTACGAGCTCTCTTGTAGGTAGAGCGTCTGCACGGACGTGAAGCGACGTAGTGAGCGCAGAAGCTTGTCCGGTTCGCGACCTCTGATGACCATTTGATCCTCATTTCCTGCGATGGCCAAGGTTCGGATGGAGGCGGGTGGGAAAGCGTCTAGCAGCTGAGGCAATTTGCCTGTCCATTCAGCATAGCTGGTCTTCAGAGAAGAGCCTTCTTTAGGGATGCCACCATGGTCAGGGAAAGGGACGTCATCGTTGAGATAGAATTCTAATCCATGCGGATACTCGTCTATCGCGGTGATGGTGAGCGTCTTGAACCCGCTGATCTGTGCGCGTAACGCCAACACCAGTTCGCCAAACTCATCCAGGTCGCTGTACCCGGAGTACTCGATGTCAAACCGCGCAGAGAGTGGGAACTGCATGTGCTGAAGGAGTGAGGCGACGTCGGGGGGATATCCATAGACCGAGAGCGACTGTAAGCGAGGTAGTCTCACTGTGGACGTGAGAGCAGAAGCGAAGGCGAGGTCCATTTCCATGATCGACTCCGCCACTGCTGGGCTAGTACCCATGGGAGATACACCGAGACCGCCGATGGTCATTAGGTGCTCGAGCCCAGGACAATTCTGCAAGGTGCAGAGCAGGCGCATGAAGCCCATGTAGCTGTCATGCATAGTCAAGCTGCGAAGGTTTGGCGCGATAAACGGGACAAAGATTCGATGAAAGCTGCAGGTGCGCAAAGACGGGGCGCTGAACGGCGCCACGCCTGTGACCTTGTATGGAGGATGTATGCCTCTGATGTTCTCTCCAACGGAGCCATGGATATCTATCGCCTCGAGGAGTGGTAAGGCAAGACCCGATAACGCGTCAGGCCAGCCGAAGGACGGCATGTTCCTCCAGAGGTCCTGACGCAGGTGGCGCGCCCGCGGGAAGAGCTCTGCGAGACGCAAGAACTCTTTGCGAGAGACGCCAGTAAGGTCCAGTGTGAGGTGCGTCCGTTTGCTGCGTTTGAGGCGAGTACTCCGACCCCTGGGGAATGCGGGTATGGCACCGGCCCATAGGGCAGGGGAAGCAAGAGCGATAGAGCGCCAACGCCGACAAGTATGGCTCGCATTGATCCATCCCAGATTAGCTTTCCGATAGTCTAGCTTCCGAGAGGGGATGTCAATCGAAGAGAGAGCCAGGAAGAACTCGTGGATGATGTCTTCAGGCAGGTACTGGGCAAGAAGGGCCATGGGGTGGTGAACCGTAAGGGTATGGGGCGGGTAAAGGGTGCAGAGAGGTGAATTTGGCAATCTAACGCGTTTTCCTTGGTCAGTAAGGTTGTGATACGAGTAGAGAATAAGGTCGTACAGTGAAATCGATGCGTGCAACCAGACAGGCGTAGTCAGCTTACTGCGTAAGGCGGGTGACCAAATGCTCCCTTGAAGTCGCCTTTAGATATGGGAGAAGTTGTGCGAGTTTTAGTAGGTCGGGAAATCCGTAGCACGACGGGAGGTGGTAGCCTCAAGTCAACGAGCGCGCGCGATTGCGCGCTTAAAACGGTAGCAGAAATAGGCATCCCGCTCCCACGCGCACCTGCAGGCATACACAAGGACAAACAGCTGGCATTTGCTCTCAACTCGGAGTGCTTGTTACATGAGTTCACAAGTTGGATCCGGCCTTCAAAGAGGCTTCGTACTCAGAGCTCTGAGTGCTTCTTGACACCCTCCCAAGGCTGTCGTTCGTCTCGCGATTTGGGCGGCTCAGCGCTCATAAGCATTGATAGGAAGTCATGCACGATGTCCGCGGCAGCGATGCTCGTGATGTCGGCTTCACCGTACTGTCTGTCAGCCTATTGCATCTCGAGAGTCAGGAAGGAAGAGTGACGTACCATGGTCGTATGCGGGTGATACCTCGACGACATCCGCGCCGCTGTGGGGACGTAAGTAAGAAGGCGTGTAGACTAGGAGGAGAAGATGATGCGCACACGAAGTTGAGACCTGCGAGCCCGCGGATGATGCGTTTTACCTCACGGACTGTCCAGCCGCCAGCCTCGGGCGTACCCGCTGTGGAGTCACGGTGGTCAACATATGCAGATGGACTGACGCGTTCAAGGTACTCACTTGCAGGCGCAAGTCCAGGATCAATCACATCGATGTCCAGACTGTATCAGGTGTCAACACGAATGCATATTCTATAGTAGAAGACAAGCGTACCTCAGGTACACCGGGTTCTCGCCAACCTGAGCACGCACGCGCCGGATAACCTCGTCGATGCCGATATCGTCGATATCTTCAGTCGAGACGATCTTGAAGCCGACTTCCTCATCGTTCTGGATATCGCCCACTCCCTACGCCACGGCTTCAGCATCATGACGAAACGATAGGAAATATGGATAAACTGACGGCCATTTTGGTGCGGATTCCGGCGTGGATGCTGCTTCCGTTGCGAATGAGGCCTTCTTGGTGTGCGGAGTAGAAGAAGGTACCGTGTGTAAGGCTACCTTGCGCGACATAAGAGTTCGGGGGCCAAGTGTCGAGATGCTAACCACGTATTAGCCACAGTCCGTATAACAGCTTATAGGCAAGCCATTACTCACTGCGTCGAAGTGTATAATCGACACCGGGCCATAGACAGAGTTCAGGGCGCGCAAGATGGGTAGTACAATAGTATGATCACCACCCAAACTAACAATCCTCGGATGTGCAACTCCATCCTTCGCCAACCCCGCCGTAATATCCGTCTTCCCACCTTGCTCCTTCACAACCGGTCTGGCCAACAAGCTCTTATACGCGACCTCCATCTGATCCAGCGCGATAGTATTATCGTAAGCGTTGAGCGGGATATCGCCACAGTCGATGATTTTGGCGCCGGATTGGTAGGGGTCCATGCCCCAGGCTAGGGAGTAGGCGCGTTGGCCGTTTTGGCGGCGAGAGCCGATACGGATGCCGGTGGGACCAAAGCGTGCGCCCGGGCGGTAGGTTACCTGTGTGATGCTTGTGAGCTTGTGTATGAGGTTGGAGAACGGAGGAGGCGTACGGTTGTGTCGAAGGGCATTCCTAGGACGGCTATGTCGAATGTCGTGTCGGGTTCTTGAAGACAGCGCGCGTACTCGAGATGCGAGAACGAGAGCGGCCCAGTGTACCCGAGATCATGTTGTGGGCCGTACTTCTTTGACCAGTCATCTGCGCTCGCAGGTGCAGGTACGTCGCCAGGAATGCGAGGCGCGGCTAAGTTGTCAGCTAGCACAGTCTGATCATGTGCATTGTGCGCTGCAACGCTAGATGCGCTCAATGCGAGGGCTGCGAGAACAGAGGCGACTGTCAACATCGTGAGGATGGGAGTCGGAAGCAAGGTTGACGGCAGGCCTGTGCGGAGCGTTATGCTTCGGGCTCGGCGGGACGATAAGGACTTCTTGTCGGCCGACGTCCAGGCGTAATTGAATATGCGGGATCATGCTGTGTTTCCAGCACCTTCAAAGATTATGCATATGCAATTGTATCGTGCCATGTGTGCAGTATAGACACGAGCATGAGAGTTGAAGGCAGGCGCCAATCAATCGAGGGCCACACCAAAGTGACCGTTACGTAACGTCGATCAACCTCATCTTTTCACATTCTGCACTTTCGTCTCTTGAGCTCTCCCCACATCCTCCTACTCTCTTCGCCCCTCATGGCGCCCACCAAAAAATCCCCCGGCTCATCCGCCGGAAAAACGCGCTCGAGCACCAGCAATAACGCCCAGGGCCCGCATCTTGCACGAGTCAAGGGCGAGAACTTCTACCGCGATGCCAAAGCCGCGAGGAGGCTGAAGATGCTCAATGGCGGAAAGGCAGTGCGCGATAGGGACGGGAAGATTATCGAGGCTGCTGCTTTTCAGAAGGGCGAGGACGAGACCAAGCCTGGTCGTGTGCAACCTGATAGGCGCTGGTTCGGTGCGTCCATGTCTTTATTCTCCGATATAATAATGCGCGGGGAATTAAATGTGTTTGCAGGTAATACGAGGGTCATCAGCCAGACGGCGCTCGACCATTTCCGTACCAGCTTGGCCGACAAGAAACATGATCCCTATTCGGTGCTGTTGCGCAGGAACAAGCTGCCCATGCAGCTCCTCGACGACGCCGCGAATCCAAATTTGCTCAAGGTGCGCCCCCTGTCATATTTAGTTTTATCGTTCCATGCTTATAATATGATACAGCGTCCACATATTGTCGAGACCGAACCCTTCAGCGACACCTTTGGCCCTAAAGCCCAACGCAAACGCGCAAGGATCGACGTCGGCACCTTCGAAGAGCTCTCGAAGCTAGGCGCAGCAGCAGCCGACGAAGCCGAGTCCGCACGCGTTTCTCGCGAGATGCAAGCCGCCGCTGCAGGCGAAGCTGCCGCCATAGCCGACGAGGCTACGCACGCAGATTATATGGAGCCTATCTACATGAAGGGCACTTCGCGTAGGATTTATGGAGAGCTGTATAAGGTTATTGATTCGAGCGACGTGGTGCTTCATGTTATTGATGCGAGGGATCCGCTCGGGACGATCTGTGAGAGCGTGTTGGATTATATTCGGAAGGAGAAGGCGCATAAGCAGGTTGTGCTTGTTATTAACAAGTGCGATCTCGTTCCGAACTGGGTCACTGTGCGTTTACTTCATTTTCTTCTGCATCTCGTATATATACTAACATATCCCTTCTTCGAATAGGCCCGCTATATCCAGCACCTGACGCCGCGTTACCCCACTATCGCGTTCCACGCCTCGCCGAACCACTCCTTCGGCAAAGGCGCGCTCATCCAGCTCCTTCGCCAGTTCTCTCAACTGCACTCGGATAAGAAGCAGATCTCTGTCGGACTCGTGGGCTACCCGAACGTTGGCAAGAGCTCGGTGATCAACACGCTCAAGAGTAGCAAGGTCTGCACAGTCGCGCCTGTACCTGGCGAGACAAAGGTACTTTTTTCTCCTGCTGATCGTACGAAAGTGAATCGAAATGCTGATTTGGGTGTTTGTACGTTAGGTCTGGCAATACATCACCCTCACACGCAAAATTTACCTCATCGACTGCCCCGGCATCGTGCCCACTTCCGCCCGTAACGACTCGCAAACAGCCACAGTCCTCAAAGGCGTCGTACGCGTCGAAGCCCTTCCTACGCCCTCCGACCACATCCCAGCATTAATGGAACGCGTCAAGCCTCTCTACCTCTCGCGCACATACGGCGTTGCTCTGCCGGACGAGAACGACTCTACTAAAAGCTGGACCCCCGAAGATTTCCTGGATAAACTCGCACGTATGAAAGGTCGTCTGTTAAAAGGTGGCGAGCCGGACCTGGACGGTGTAGCCAAGATCGTACTGAGCGATTGGGTTCGAGGACGTATTCCGTTCTTCGTTCCTCCACCCGAACGTCCTGCCGAGCTTAATGCGAAAGAGGAGAAGGAGCGGAAGAGGGCTGAGATTAAGGGCAAGGCGAAGGCGGAGGAGAGGGTTCCGGGCGTGAAGCAGAATTTGGGGACTATCATGCAGAAGAACTCGTTTGTGGGTGAGGATGTTAGGGATATTGAGGACTTTGGGGTGGGTGAGGAGGTTGTAGGTGAGGATGAGGAAGTCGTCGAGGAGGGTGAGGGCGATGAAGAGGACGGTGTTGAGGAAGAGGAGGCGCCGTTGACTTGGAACGACGTCTTTGGTGGGGATGGCGCGGTAGAGTCAGCGGAGGTCAGCGTGGCTCAGGCGGCGTCATCGTCTTCGGAGCATGAGGAGGATCAGGAGGAAGAATGGACTGGCTTCGGCGAGTCGGCCAACCTGGAGGGTGCGTACTCGTCATGACCTGCGCGGTGTGCGACCTGTGCTAACGGATCTCGTCCTTTGACTCGTGTAGATGCAGATGCGGCCGCGTCAGAGGAGGAAGCTTCGGACGACGAGCAAGTGCGTGCGAGTGCGAAAGAGGCACGCCGGACGACGAACAAAGTGCGTTATTCCCATTCGTTGATCCATATCCGAATCACCGCTGACCCGCTGACTTCTCCGCCTTCTTCTCTTCTTCTATCGCCACTCATCATGGTTTTCAATCGGATCGAGCAGAAAAAGGCGGAGAACTTTTACACGAGCGCGAACGTGAAGAACAAGAATCGCAACAAGTCGGCGTTGATGAAGTCGCTCGTGGGCAAGAAGGGCGCGCAGGAGGCTGGGGCTGGGGCTGGACGGCGGAGGAAGCGTTGATCGTAGCAGCAGCTTGTTCCGTGTCCTCATCGATCTGCTTTCCGATTCGCTACGGCTGTATTTTGTATACAATCTTTATCTTACCGGAGTCGGAGGTCGGCATCGGCGACGGATCTGTTCGAGAGCAGACATATGCGGTGTGCCGTCACTTTCACGAACCAGAATCGCTCCCGCGTCGGCCGCGGCGCGTTCGACGGACAAGTTGAACACGCGCAAAAGTCGAGTCGAAGAAGGCTGGACGAAGGGGCGCGGCGCCTGCGCCACAGGCGCTGGGCGTAAACTCTGAGCGGCGCCCGGCGGAACTTGCACGTTCGAGTTCGAATCATCCATGGCAGCCTGGCTGCGAGTGGCCAAGCTGATTCGGGGGAGCTCGACGTCGTTGTCCGATAATCGCCGTGAGAAGGCGTGCGGATAAAAGCGCGCAAATTCGAAACGAACGGCTGTTCTTCACCATTCACCACCATGTCCATCTCCAAGATCCACGCTCGCCAGGTATGACTTGAGCATTGCCATATACGATAGATCTGTGGCTTATAAGCCTCTTTAGATCTTCGACTCGCGCGGAAACCCGACCGTCGAGGTTGATCTCTACACTGAGAAGGGTGCGCGTCGGTTTGACATCGCGGTAAAAATGTACTTTTTATTGACATTTATGTAGGCCGCTTCCGCGCCGCGGTTCCCTCTGGCGCGTCTACCGGTGTGCACGAGGCCGTCGAGCTCCGTGACGGCGACAAGGCCAACTACGTCGGCAAGGGTGCGCGTCTAGATCTTTTCATCGTGCAGTATCTCGTCACCTGACCATCTGAACACTTGCAGGTGTCCTCAAGGCCGTCGCCAACGTCAACGACACGATCGCGCCTGAGCTCATCAAGGCCGGTCTCAAGGTCACCCAGCAAAAGGAGATCGACGACTTCCTGATCAAGCTCGACGGTACCCCCAACAAGGGCAAGCTCGGCGCCAACGCCATTCTCGGCGTCTCGATCGCCGTTGCCGATGCCGGCGCCGCCGAGAAGGGCGTCCCGCTCTACCAGTACCTCGCTGAGCTCGCTGGCGTAAAGCCGCCGTACGTGCTCCCCGTGCCCGCGTTCAACGTCATCAACGGTGGATCGCACGCCGGCAACAAGCTCGCGTTCCAGGAGTTCATGCTCCTCCCCACTGGCGCCACCTCGTTCACCGAGGCCTTGAAGATCGGCTCTGAGACTTACCACACGCTCAAGAAGGTCATCAGCGCCAAGTACGGCATTGACGGTACGTTTGCGGAGTTTGACATGGCTATGTGCGCACGGGTATACTCATGCCGATTCTTTCTTTCTAAAGCCGTTAACGTCGGTGACGAGGGTGGCTTTGCGCCCAACGTGTCCGGCGCGGAAGATTCGCTCGAGCTGCTCACCGAGGCGATCAAGAAGGCCGGCTACGAGGGCAAGATCAAGATCGCGCTCGACGTTGCCTCGTCTGAGTTTTACAAGGACGGCAAGTACGACCTCGACTTCAAGAACCCGAACTCGGACCCGAGCAAGTGGATCTCGGGTAAGGAGCTCGCGGACCTCTACCTCAGCTACGTCAAGCAGTACCCGATCGTGTCGATCGAGGACCCCTTCGACCAGGACGACTGGGAGGCGTGGACCCATTTCACCGCCAACTCTGCGATTCAGATCGTCGGTGACGATTTGACGGTCACGAACCCGCTCCGTATCAAGACGGCCATTGAGAAGAAGGCTTGCAACGGTCTGCTGCTCAAGGTTAACCAGATCGGTACCGTCTCGGAGTCGATCCAGGCGTACGTCTTCCTTTTCTTCGCACCCTCCTACAGACTTGCATTTTCTGACTCTCTTCTGTCTGTAGCGCACAGCTCTCGCAGTCTGACGGTTGGGGCGTCATGGTCTCTCACCGCTCGGGCGAAACCGAGAACACCTTCATCGCCGACCTTGTCGTCGCCCTCGGCGTCGGCCAGATCAAGACCGGTGCACCCGCACGCTCGGAGCGTGTGGCCAAGTACAACCAGCTCTTGCGCATCGAGGAGGAGCTCGGCTCCAACTCGTCGTTCGCTGGCGCCAAGGGCTTGTCGGCCGGTCTTACCGCGCCTGAGCTCATCCGCAAGTAGACTTGTGTGCTTGCGTGATTGCATGCTTTTATGGGAGGATGTTGCGGGGGAAGGTTAAAACGAAGCTAATGTAACACTTGCTGTACTTTTTCATATATAGACGTGCTTTCGGCGTGTTCGATGCTGTAATCGATGCGCTTGCTGTACCATCAGATCAACTTGTGAATGTCACTTGAGTGTATATTTAGAGAGGCTGTCAAACTGCTGGGAAGGAGTCTACTCAAGGGGCAGCGTAGAGGTCAACATCGAGAGGTCAATAAGACACAAGTCATGCTGAACCATAACGTCAGTCACGGTCGCTAAACCGTACGGCTTTCGACTACAGCTCAGGCAAAAAACGAGCTGCAAGAGACTTTGACCACTCCTTGATAAAGTAGCTCTGTGCAGTTGAAACAGGGCGAAAGCGAGAGCTGGGAGCCGTATGGTGTGATCAATCTACGCCGTGACTACGTAGATGGTTCTCCTTGACGCGTGTCTTATCTGACGGCGGTTGGCGAGTTGTGGGAAACCGTGGGGTTAGGGTTGAGCTTCGTGGCGGAAACGTTCCGTTCCAGCTTCAAGTTTAACCCACACGTCCTTGTGCAAGCATACCGCAAATGAAGAGCGCGCGTATCGAGCTCTGCTACTGTATCGTAAACTTGCTCTGCTGTAGGCGTTCCGACAACTCCCGTGTTCGGCTATCATCTTGGAAGCAGATTCCGCTACATCGCCGCTACTGCTCCGTGCCTACGGCTATACTTTGCTACCAGTGCGATGCTCATTATCGCCGGATGGTCAAAGGCCGGCTCCTTGAGTTGCGGTAGTATGTGACATAAAATACGCCTGCTTGTCAATCTCATCACGACAACTGTATCTCATTGCTTGTAGAGCCGCGCTGATCGGCGTGCTCTTCCCTGAGCTTGTAGCTTGTCGGGCACTTCACTCTATGGATGTCTATCGCTTCTAGTGCTGTCGGTGGACCGGTACAGCACGCAATATTTGCCACTACGCCGACTTCCGTGTCATGTCGGGGTCTTTTCTGCTCACCTCTAGCCTCTCGCCGCAGTGCACTACTTACAATGATGGTTCGATATGGTGCTGGCAAGGACGCCCACCATCTTCATGGACCATGTCTCACGGCCTGTGGACCTGATATCTCCGGCCCGCTTGAACGCGCCCACCGGATCGAACCCCAGATCGTCAGTATGATCCAATGTACTGGTCTGCGCGGTGTCTTCAAGTGTGCCAACTGTACTCGAAATAACCAGCTTTTTTTCTTGGCTGTCCCTGCTATATAATGGGTCTAAGTTTTACCTCACTCTAGCATTCGCATCCCGGGTTATTCTTCTCTTCCCTTGAATTTTTTCTTACCCTCTTCGTACCACCAAGCTACTTACCAGCCATGAAGTTCGCCGCCGTCACTCTCATTCTGTCTGCTCTCGCGCTCGCCGCTCCCGAGGCCGTTCAGGAAAAGCGTCAAGACGGTGCGTTCTTTTCATCGTCACTCATCGCAGGACATTATGCTCACCTGCGTTCTTCTTGCGATGCGGCAGGCCTCAGTCTGGGTCTGGGTCTAGCATCGAGCGCATTCAGCCTCGGTCTTGGTGCAGCATCAAGCATAGCCGGCGCGCCTCTCAGCAGCGCAACGGCTTCTGTGTCTGACGACGGCGGTACGTCCCACATTTAGTCCTGTGCACTCGCCATTGTTGACTCAACATATGTTCCAGGGGCGGCTATTGGCGTCCGTACGCACCCGAGTCTTACTATCCCACTAGATCTCTACGTACTGACCCTTTTCGCCCGCATTTTCAGTCGGGTCCGGTCCCAACTCCCGCGTCACCATCGCGATCAACGTCGGCACCACGCATTTAACTGAGGTGCAACAGGGCAGCGAGACGGTCACCCTCGCCAATAATGGCGCGCCTGCTGTCACCACAACGTTCGCCGGCCAGGAGCTTACGGTGGCGACTGCCGCCGCGAGCGCGGGCAGTGGAGGCAGCAGCGCTGGGGCTTCGCCTGCCAGTGGAAGCGCTGCGAGCGGGTCGGCTTCTCCGTACGTTTCCCATCTTCAGTGCGACTTGAGTTTTTGTGCTGATACGACATGTGTTTGCTTTAGGACGGGCAGCAGCTCGAACTCGAATGCGGCTGCTTCGCTGCACCCGTCGGCGCAGATGTACACTGTTGGCGTCGTCGTGGGTGGTATGGTCCTCGGTGCGATGGCGGCATTCTAAACGTGTTCACCGCGTATGGAGCTCAGAATGCCGCCTTCAGCCATGGTCGCACCGTCCATAAGGCTACGGACTTTGTGGCGTATCACCGTTTTACCTTCTCTTGACCTTCTCCTTGCCTGCACCCAGGCATTTGTCTTTGAGTATTTTATTCGACGATTTATGTATTGGCCCATGGGACGCTCCATCGGTCACTGTTTTCTCATCAATTGACGCACTTATTTTTTAGACTCGCTAGTCCTGCACAAAGTCCTGCACGTTCGAGGCACGGATCATATGTGTCTGGCATTCTTCAAGCTTCAGTTCGGATAAGATAAGCCTGGTGACTGGCATCCGCAAGTACTGGTATAACGATGACTAGCGTGCTTTTCGGGATGAGTTGCGAAAAGATCAAAATGCAGGACCCGCGGCTGTACTTCCTCATCTGTAGATACGTGCTACTCTAACCAATGTCCTGAGTCCTCCGCCGAGGTTGTAGTATTCGATCGGGGCCAGTGTTGGAGTGCTTGAGCAGGCCTGAGTGCTCGTTTCGGCCCGAGCTATACGCGGTGCAGGTCATCCATGTTGTTCAGCGGCTCAGTGACCCTTCGCTGCATTCAAATATTAGTGCAGTAAGAGCGGCATTTCCTTGCGTCGATGACGCGATTGAGGATTAGTCCACTTCCAACTACAAGTCTACAAGACACGTACCGCAGTGCTGTGAGCCGGTGCTGTGAGCGCTGTGCTCTCAGTGGCACGGGCTTACCAGGCCGGCGCTAACTTTACGCGCCCTGCCGCATTATCCTATGTCTTTTCCTCAGTACTCTTACGTTGTCGTAGCTGTTGGACGTCGACGAGCAAGCGACGGCCATCACCAGGTGACATGCCGACAGCGTTGCACGTACCCTCGGAATATTAGCGGCCGCTTAAGTACGCTCCACAACCCCCGTAGTAGCGCTGATGCCGAAACATGGCGGTGCGGGGAACGGACGAAGACTCCGTGCTCAAAATCAGCGATCTCCCAGACCGCCGCTCTTACTTTCTAACCGCCACGACCTTTTCCTTCGACTCTTTACCGGATACCTCTCACTACAACGCCCGCCATGAAGTTCGCCGCTGTCCCGCTTGCTCTGTCTGCTCTTGTGCTCGCTGCTAACGAGGTTCAGGAGAAGCGTCAGAGTGCGTCTCCTGTACGATATACAGCAAACATAGGCTGACTGCAGCTTTGGCTGGGTGTAGTCGACAGCATCATCAGTGCTGCAACGAGCGCTATCGGTGCCGGTGCTGGCGACGCGACTAGCGCCATTGGCGCCGGGATTGGCGACCTGACTTCCCTGGGTGCGTACCACGCGTTCGCCTCGTGCGCGCGCGCTGTGCTGACTTCTCCCCCTATAGCTGGTGTAGGCGTGTCCATCGGTACATACTCTCCCCGTCCCGCCTGATAGAGAACAGTATGAACTGACATCACACTCCTTACAGTCGGCACTGCGGCAAACTCCGTCATCACCGCCGCGGTTTCTCTGGGCGGCAAGGGCTTCACGGAAGTCACCCAGCTTGGCGGCCAGGGCGTCACTCTCGCCGAGAGCGGCGCGGGAGTCGTGACTTCGTTCGCCGGCTCTGTTCTCACAGTCGCTACTGGCGCTGCGGGCTCGGTCGCATCTGAGGCGTCGAGCGCGGTTGCGAGTGCGTCGAGCAGCATTGCGACTGCCTCGTCTGCGAGTGTTGCGAGCGTCTCGGCTACTGCGTATGTTCTTTCCTATCGACCACGTACGAGTGGGGTTTGCTAATGTTTTACGATTAGGACGAGCGGCAACTCCAACGCTGCTGCCGCGTTGCACCCGTCGGCACAGATGCTTTATGCTGCTGGTGTTGTTGCAGGGGGCATGGCCCTCGGCGCGATGGTGACGCTCTAAGCGCACCACACATCCCTACCTTATTTAACCCACACACCCCGATATCCGCGCTTGCTTTGCGTCACCCTGTGCTTGGTATTTTCGACTTCTCCCCTGTGTATGTCTTGATCAACTGGACGCTCTAGCGAGCTCTCGGTCACTGCCCCTCATTAATGCAATGCTTTGTTGGAAACTATACGTCGTGCTGTGTGATGCGGGTCAGTGTTGTATGTGGATCGACCAAGGTAGTATTCCGTCAGGCAGATGATCTGGTCATAAGCCTCACGAATTGAAGCGTCGGGTATGTCTCCATTCCTCAATTGCGGGACTTAGCTGACTGACTATAGTGATTGCCGGCGGCATATACGACTTCGCTCAGGAGTTGTCCTCGGGTTCCTATCATTGTATCAAGCAGTTGACAGGCTCTGGTCATCGCCCATCGCCGTATACACCAATCCCTGTGCAATGCATACGAAGATACCCCACCACCATACGTGCTTTCCGCGTCTACTACTGAAGTGCACAGTTGCTCGGCGCTCAGTAAGCATATAAAATGCGTTGAACGACGGGTCGCTGCTTTCTCGTACACTGACTTTGCGGCCATCAAGGTTGCCTTCTACCAGAGAATCTACTCGAGCACTGGCCATGAAGTTTACTATCGCAATTCCGCTTGCTCTCTCCGCACTTGCCCTAGCTGAGAAGCGTCAGGGTGCGTTGAACCTTTGCCCACTCTATGTAACGGCTGTTGAATCGTGTCGGAAACAGCCAGCAGTCCCACAAGCGCCACGAGCGCCATTGGCGAGGCGACGAGTATCATGAGTTCCCTCAGCAGTACCTCTCTCGGTACGTACAACGCGTACATCTGGTTGTTGCGCGCGCTAGCCTGACTTCCGTCTCTGCATCGCTGCAGACGGCATAGGCGTGTCCATCAGTAAGCTTCTATGCTCTTGACGAAGCGCGCGTTGTGCACTAACACCATTTACCCTCTTCAGTTGGCACCGCGCCGAACTCCATCATCACTGCCGCCATCTCCGAGAACGGTCAAATCTTTACGGTAGTGACTCAGGTCGGCGGAGACGGTATAACGCTTCTTGGCGGCGGCGCTGGGGCTACGTCTGGCTCCTCGTCCATAGTCGCCACCGCTTCACTTTCAAGCGTGTTCCCGTCACCAAGTTCCGCGGCATCTCGCCCTGTGACCTCGGTCTCCAACGGAGTTGCAACTCCAGCGAGCTTTTCTACTTCCTCGACTGGCATTGCCGCCGCCAGCTCGGCATTCGGCCAAGCAACGAGTGCAGCGAGCGCTGTTGCGTCCATCATAAACTCGGCCGCTGCGTCGTACGTGGTTGTTTTCTCCCTGTTTGTAATGGTCCATAGGGCTAATGCATGGGACCAGGGCAAGTAATGCGAACGCGGCAGCTGCGTTGAGACCGTCAGTGCAGATGCTGTACGCTGCAGGTGTTGTCGTGGGCGGCATGCTTCTCGGTGCGATGGCGACTCTATAAGGGTGACTATATTATCCCTGGAATGCAGTGCATCTGCTTTGAAGTAGTTTGGGTTACAAATTGTGCTTAAGGCGCTTGTCAATAACCATATGAAGTATCGTGAGAGTAGAGCCAAATCTGGCGCGAAGTCGTCTCGCGTGCCAGCGTCGCGACGTTCTCCCTCTGACCCTCATCCCCTCTTCTTTAAGCGCAGATTGCACCAGCAAAAACGCAAGTCTTACCCACCTCGATCTGCACCTGCCCAGGGCCTGCGTGACCGAGTTTTGTGCCGTATTGTTGTCGTGTTACTCGGCTAGAACAGCACCTTGTCAGTTGTCGCCTTCTTCCCCTTCCATCTCACAACCCGCATCCAAGCGTAAGCATCCTCATCAATGTTGATCTGTGTTTCGAGTATTCAACTGGACCATAGACCTGCAAACGCTTCTTATATCCCAATGGCCACCCTCGTGCAGGATCTTCCAGCGGATATTATCCACGAGCTCTTCCTCGCAGTCGCAGTGGTCAGCAAGCCGCAGTACTATACTGGCAATCGCTCTTCCCAATCTGACCTTGGGTGGATCAAACTGACGCACGTATGCGCTCACTGGCGCCTCATCGGTATCTCGCTCTCCGCCTTGTGGGCCGATGTCGTCACCGTATTCCCGACGAGTTTGGACACGGTCCTTGAACGGTCAAAGGATCGCCCTCTTCGTCTCAATCTGCATAACGCACCTCACACACATGAGAAGCGTATGATACAGCTTCTTCCTCGCGGACACGATATCAACGCATCGAACAGGGCCTACTGCAAAGCTCTTGCCGGCCTTTCTCTCCCCCATCTTGTCACCCTCGCGGTCTCCGACATCTCTCCCCAGTTACAACGGAGAGCCTTTGAATTGCGAAAGCTCGCCGCGTTCAATGCGCCATCCCTAATCATCTGCAGTATGAAAGGTGTATTCTTGCCATTCTCTGCTCCTCGGCTCTTGGTCCTATGCATCGACAGTCACCTTCTGAACTCCATGCAACTGGTGAATGTCCTGAAGACATGCCCTCAGCTCATCAAACTCGTGAGCTTGAACGGCCTTCAGGCCCCAGTCGGTGGGCAACATGATGGGATTGACGAACCGAATGCGATCGACGACGCGTACATCGCCGACATGGTGGAGTACGTGATGGAAGGCATGCATAGCGACGGGAAGCCCACGGACCCCCCTCCCATCAGTCTCTCCCGCCTGCGATACGCCGAGTTCTCTGGCTATGGCCCATACGTCTATCTCGTCCTTCGTCGTCTGCAGACACCTTCCAACGCGATATTTGACATCGAATATCCCAACGACCCAGAGGGCATACGCGACGTGATGTCGGGTGTGCGAACTCAGCTCGCGAGCCTGCCCGTGCTCATCCTTACGGCTATAGACGAGTGGCCGCACGGCGTTGAGCTATACTTCACCAAAGTTTTGGCCACAGTGCCGAAAGGCACTCGTTACGCAGGACGTGGCGGCGTGTCGTTGAAGACTCTTATCAAGCCTGAACACACGCCGGAAATCTTGGACGCTCATCCAATACCTTCTGCAGTTCAGACGCTCGCCTTTGTCGGTCATGAGGATATGTCCGTCATCCGGGATCCGCGCGGTCTTCTGCGCCCTCTTCGTCGGTACTCTACCGTGACCACGATATACGCTCAGGAGAACGCAGGGGGTTTGTTCGGAGCCTTGGCTGAAGATCTCGGTGAAGCCGAAGACTTCATTTTCCCCGGTCTACAGAATATCATCGTGCACCATCCCGAGGAGGATTACCCGTTGGGCTGTGTTTGGTGGCAGGAGCTCGTTGTGTACCTTCGTGCCCGCAAAACCGCAGGCTGCGCCGTCCGTCGGTTGACGGTCAAGGGAAACCTGTGTCATTTGTATGGTAAACGGGGCGAAGATGACCAGGAGCTGACCTTGGAGACGGAACGTGAGTTCGTGGAGGAAATAGTTGATGAGCGGGACGATGTTTGTCGGTGCAGCAATTGATTACAATGTCTTCAGCTTTCTTGACCAGTACACATACAATAGTTATCTCACTTGCTTATATCATCCCCCGTGGGGCATAGCTCGTAAATAAACACTGCTGGCTGGTTCGATGTGGGCGTGGGAGAAGAACGCGATTAGTGCTACTTCGCCAGCGAGGGCATCGTGCCACGACGCGGGTTCTCTTCGCACCACTACCACTGCTTGACCATCGCTGCTTTATCGAAGACATATCCAAACCAGCTACTGCGAGTACAGAGCGCCCACATCATGCCGATATCTGCGGACGATATACCCGACGATATCGTCGTAGAGCTCTTCTTTTCGCTCGCCGCAATCAGCACGCCCTACAGCCGATCCACGTATTCATCCCAGGCCGATCTTGGCTGGATCATATTGACGCATGTCTGTCGTCGCTGGCGCGCCATCGGCCTCACCATCTCTGTGCTCTGGTCCGAGGTGGCTACGGTCTTTCCGCAGGGCATCAATACCATGCTCAGTCGTTGCAACGATCGTCCTATCGATATCGATTTCAGCAGCAGCACCTCCTCTGCACATGCGACGCGTCTTGCAAAGCTACTTCCCCGTGCATATCGTGTTTTTGCAATGAGATGGGAGCACTGCAGAGCTCTCATGGGGGTCACCATGCCTCATCTACAGACTTTGATTCTTATCTCTGATGGGAGCAGAAAACGGGACTTCATCAAAGAGCGAAAGTACGCGGCACTTGTTGCCCCGATTCTCTCATCTTGTACTCTGGTCAACTTGTGCATGCCACTTGTAGCACCAAAAATCACGAGCCTGACAATTACGGATCTTCAGATAGGCGCCAGACGCCTCCTTCAGATTCTTAGATCCTGCCCGTCGCTGGCCAAACTCAGTGTTCACGGGGGTCTTCATAGCATCGAATCTGGGATTGCGTATAGACAACCGCCAGTGAGGTTGCATGATGTGGCGTCAAACTCTGAGTCCAGCATTATGCAAGCTTTGCCTTCAGTTCGTTTACCCTGTCTTAAATCAGCCAGCCTTCACGGGTACACGGCAGCCGTGCTGCTGGTTCTGATGCGTCTCGAAGCTCCCTCGTCTGCCTCATTTGACATTGAATATGATCCCAGCCCCATTGACGATAAGATTGAGGGATTGAGGCATCTCATCCTGAGCTTGCACACCCAGATCAGTGTCCTACCCGTGCTTGCTGTGACCCATTCGGAAGATCCATACGGCTATCAGTTCTTCTTTGAAACTGACTCTTCATTCCGGGAAGATGCCGTAGCCCATACGTCCGGCTACTCACCGGGTGTTCGATTGAAGACACTGATCAGCACACTTGTTGATGCTATACCATTGATTATGCCTCTCGCCATACATAC
Source organism: Peniophora sp. CONT (assembly GCA_001632445.1). Taxonomy (NCBI): domain Eukaryota; kingdom Fungi; phylum Basidiomycota; class Agaricomycetes; order Russulales; family Peniophoraceae; genus Peniophora; species Peniophora sp. CONT. Next base: position 54,074 of record KV424657.1, on the reverse strand, counting down.
ACTGGCGTTTATTCCTGGAGAAAACTGGTGGCTTGTACTCCCCAATAATACTCGACTAGGAGCAGCTCTACTACCCTTTCACTCCGTAACCACCGTCTACGTACGAGGTGATTGCGGTGTTCTTGAAGCTTTGAACTCGCATTACAACATGAATGGTGACTCGGACATCGCCCTTCCCAGTCTTCACACTCTCATCCTACATCAGCCGCTGCGTTTTGCACCGCTTTCGCAAGACTCGTGGCATGGGCTCGTCGCGTTCCTGCGAATGCGCCAAGCCGCTCATGCGAAGGTTCTCCGTCTTGTGTTACGCGGGCAGCTGTGCCATGTGAACGCAGCACCTAGGGTCAACATTGCCTCGACTGATGAATATGATTGGGATTCAGACGTAGATAGTACGGATAGTAAAGATGCGGGGTGGACCCTGGATCTGAAGGAGGTGAATTTGGATGTGGTCCATGATCTGGTTGATGAGCTGGTCGATGAACGTTGCGGGGCATGTCACTGTGGACAAACCCGAAAGCGGTCTATTCGTACGGAATGATATTATGACAAGGACCATGGTAAAAAGTAATCTGTTTCGAAACAATCAATCAAGAACGCAAGATGCAGTAGAGCATGTAACAACAAGAAAACAGGCTGAACAAGATATAACAATGAGTGGAAAGAGACAACAGTCTCAAAGTACATCACCAAGTTCCGAATTGGTCTTCACAACGTATCTCTACTGTCGGCTAGTGCATGCACGCACTGCGACGTGTGTGGGACAGAACGTGACGTCCTTTTCTTACGAGGAAAAACCAAGATGTCATAGGGCGGAAATACTGGCGAGAAGCAGGAGCATGCGTATGGTTAGAAGTCGGTCAAGTGGAAGGGCAGGATCATCGCGAGCGCACAACATTCAGGACGTTTCACTGGCCTCCGCTTTCATGACATCTTCCCTGTGCTGAGCAACAGGGTTGGCGAGTTTGCGCTTGCGGTCTGTTCTGCGGCCTTGAAAGGACTTGGAAGGGAGCGAGCATTCCCATGAATGTTTGAGACAGTAGCTTTGGTTGACGCGTTCAATCGATTCAAGTTTCGCAAAGCAGTAGTAGTTCCAAATAGACTCACTTGCAACTTGAGGCACCCAGAGTTTTCTGGCACTTTACGTGGTCGTCCCTACAGTTATAACATGACATACCGCTCTTGAAGCGCCCTTGCTCAATGTCGGCTGATCTTGACGGGGTGTCCTTTTGACTGACATTCCGTTTCGTTTGTTCTCTCCATGAAGGATCTTCGCTCATTCCACCCTTTCAACTTTGTTAGTTAGTTGACGAACAGAAAGAGATTACAACGCACGAGCTCATACGACTTGCTACGCGTCTTAGACGTAGCCGCGGTTGGCGATGATTTGTCTTTCATCGTTGGCTTTGATGTGCGGGGTACGAATCTTGGCGGTATAGTCGCAGATGCTTGAGGCTCACACATTGTTGAATACGCTTGATGGCAATGAAGGTACAAGGTGGTTGTACGGAGTAACGAACTTGAGCGCACGCGAACACGCCTCGCGTATCGATTAATAGCTGCCGACTTGTGTGTGCGTATTTACGCACGAGGGCGATGTCTTTTTGTGACCTCGGTCAAGCTTCGGTCAACAAAGCCAAATCGCGCTCTGTCCTGCTAGTGTTGAGAACAAACAACCACTCCGGGTAAGCAGCACCCTACAAATGCAGGCCGGATAATGCCAGAGAGCATGGCGATGTTTGTGGATCTAGAAACACAATTACCTTCAGCGTCTTGAGAAACCGAGTCTGCCCAGGATGACCAGCCTATCTGCATCGTACACAAAGGTTAGTTATTGTTGATGATGACTATCGTACGCATACAAGCTCAAGAACCAGGGGTAATAAAACGGCATGGGAATCGGGGGGATTGTAGATGAATGAGCGTCCGTGTTGTATATGTATATATATATCTACGCGGTGTGGCAAAATGGCATGTGGAGGGTTGGGGAGGCGCCGGCAATAAAGCAAAACAACTGTGCTGATAAGGATATGATGTGGGGTGCATAAAGGAGTGAAAGAAAGACCAAAGGAATGCGCAAAGAGATGATAATGATAATGCGGATGTGGAGGTAAAGGAAGCACGAGTGGAACGTCGAAGGAGGAGCGAGCCCAGAATCGGAGGGGCTTTGCGCACGGGCAGGCTGAAGTGCTCATCGCGGTGTCCCAGGCCCGAGGAACGCACTCGGCGGTCTCGCCTTTCTCTCCTTATCCTTCCCAAGCCCGAACATAGCGCCCGTAATACTGAGCTTCCTCGCAGCACGCTTCAACCCGCCCTTCCCACTGCCTCCCTCCTTCTCCTTTTCGTGCGGACTCGACGCGCTCGTACTGGTAACTGGCGGTGGCGTCGCGCTAGAAGGTATACTCGGTACACTCGGTGCACCGATACTCGTACTTGGTCTATGCCCATGTGTAGATCCATGCCCGTGCCCAACTGCGTTCCCATGTGCGCTATGCGGTCGTAACTTGTCTATAAGATCGCGCGTATGAAGCGAATGCCGATGCTCGTTCTTGCTATGCACGCCCTCATTATCGCTCAATGCCGCCGCTTTTGAAGCGCTGGGACTGGCAGGCGGCAGAGGCATAGGCGCAGCGACACTGGTGTGTCGTGTAGCACGCTCTGCTCCGCTTGCGGTCTTTGGGCGAGCCGGTGATCGCGGTGGTGGTGATAATGGAGGGGTTGTGGTTGAGACAGGAGGCCCTCCGCGCAGAGCTGAGCGTGTAGGCGTTGGAGGCTCGGGTGTACGACGCGTAGTACGTGTTGCCGTTGGAAGTTCGGCGTTCGGTGGGGGCGTCATTGGCGGGGCGGCAGGTGTAGAGTTGAACACGTCCGCCGAAGCCAACCTCTGAAACTGCGGCGCAGCAGGCGAGCCATTACCCGTATGCCCATTCGCCTTAGGAGACGTATTCACCCCCGACGGCGTCGCTGGGATCGTATCAAGCGGCGGCCCTGCTCCTGTAACCGGGGCATGCGCCTGCGGATCCTCGGATTGCGACGTAGTAGGCTGCGTAGACGCCGACGCCGACGCGAGTGGCGGCGGAGGCTCGAATGTACCTGCGCTCACGCGTCGCGCATGACCGGCGTGCCCCTGGGTCATGCGGAGCGACGCGCGGCGGAAGACCGAGCTGCCTGACGCAGCCGAGTCAGCCACAGACGCCTGACTAGGTGCGCTGGCCATACTATGCGCGACGCTGCCCATCGAGCTCGTCCCTACCGTCTCCCTCTCATCGTCCTTCTTATCCCTCGGTTCCTTCTCCTCACCCTTAGCTATCGCACGCAGACTGCGCCGGAAACCCCACTTGCTGCTCTTACGCACTGGGCTCCTCGGAGCATCTGCGACGCTGTCGAGCTTGAATGAAGGTAATGGCGGGACAGGTGGGGCGTCCTTCGTAGGGCTGGCAGGTCCTCCTGGTGCGGTTCGTGGCCGGCGTGGGGATGGATCGCGTGGACTGCTCGGTACAGCATCGGCGCCCTTGAGCCTGCGCTTCATGGAGCCTCCGCTCTTGAGTGGGCTCTTGAGTGGGCTCGTCGCGTGTCCATTGGCCTGACCAGCGCCCAGTGGTGGAGGCAAATGTTCGCCCGACGTGACGACGCTGAGCGCGGGAGTTGATCGCATGTGGTCCTTTGGCACAATGACAGGCGACGCAGGCGCCGAAGTCGATGTTGACGCCTCAGAGCGCCCATCCTGGAGTTCTTCCTGTGACGAACCAGGTTTCAAGCCCGGCGGCGTGGACACGGGAATGACTGTGCCGTTTGCCGCCTCGGTAAGCTTGACGACGGGTAACGGCGCGGGAACGTCTGCGGGAGCAGCTCTTGGCGGTACAGGGCGGATACCAAGCTCAGAGGGCTCGAGGTTGACTGCCTCGTAGAACAGAACGTACGCGGCACCGCCAGGGGCATCGCCAAAGTATTTGGAGATCTCGGATTCCTTGATAGATTCGATCTTGTCATCGTCATAGACAAGCCAGGAGTGCGGTCCCTTGATTATGGTAATGTAATGTCCGTGGTGAGGGCCGCTGTGGGAACATGTGAGCAAGCTGACATTCTAACCTGAACGGGAAACTTCTAAGATCACGCACGCGCCGATATGGATGACGATAGCGAATAGCTCATATAACCTGTCGGGATCTGGCGCATCGTCGACGGTGTTGAAGAGGCGAAGTTCGAGGGGAAAGGCGACGCGATACGTGAGCTTGATGTACTTCTGGATGTCCTCTTGGTACTTGAAGCGCTTCAGATGTAGTGCTAGGATATTAGGCAGCTTCTTGATTTTCATCCTAATATGGACACACGGTTGTCAGCTCACGTTCGAAGTGGAATTGATAAAAGTAGAGTTCTTACCGCTTCTCCGCTTCCTGTAAACCTGCGCAGCCGTCACAGAAGAACTTGTTCTTTTGACAAAGCATCTCGCTTGCGCTAAACTGACGCAGACATGCCGTAACGCTCGAGTTCTGCTCGATGTCAATGGACAGGTCGAGGAAAGACTCGTCGCGGGATGTAACGGTCTCGCAAGTGAGGCATCGCGTCTCGGACGTGAGGACGCCTTCGAACAAACGTTGGACAAGGGTCGGCTCGTATGCGGAGCTGCTGGAAGAAGTCTGTGCGGGGCCCGAGGAGAGCGTGCCCACAGAACCGGACACTAAACATGTATGAGTGAGCAATGACCAAATACGACCGGTAGAACGCGCGTACGGTCATCGTGCGATCCGTCCAGCGGGCCGTCTCTGTGATTCCTGTCCGTTTGGATCTCCTCGACAATCTTGTTGAGCAAGTAATTGAGAAACTCGTGGGCGTCCTGGTGCTGTGTTCCCTGGAAGAGCTCGTTGACGGCTTTGAGCTTGTCGACGAAGGCTCTAGGTGCAACGGTACCCTTCTCCGCAGGATGTTTGGAGATGTACATGAAGAGGGAGCGCAGTGCGGAGAAGAGAGTGGGAGGGTGTGCCGGGATCGAAGCCTGGTCGTCCTGTGCGGTGTTCGGCGTTGCTTCGCTCGGCGCGCGCTTGGCTGACTGACGGCGCAACATCGGAGGCGCCGAAAGCGAGGCCGGCTCGACGGCCGGCGCTGATGCAGAGCTGCTTGCTGAGGCATCGATAGACTGCAGCACAAGGTCCCGAAAAGGCGAACAGAAATACAACGCCTGCAGTACAGAGTTGGCGTAGCTGCCAAACACCGTCACTTTCGACATTCGTTCACTTCTTTGGATACGCAAACATACCAGGTGTTTCCAAACTGAAAATATCATTTATTAGAATATGGGATGACCAGTGTATACAAGCTGACGAACATTTGTGAACCCGAACTGCTTCTCATCGGAGCCGTAGACCGGGGCAAGGACCTGGGAGAGCGCGGCCTGCTGGACAGTTGGTGCTTGAGAGGGAGTGTTTCCAAAAGTAATCCAGCGAGCGGCCTTGGAGATGGCCATTGCGCGTTCCGACCAGCGCGGGCTCGTGGACGTTGAGGACAACGCGCTTTCAGCGGCCCGCGTCCCCGCGCTATCCCATCCGCCCTGGCCTGACCTCCCCATCAATTATCCGTCCCTAGATCTCTTCCCCGGCCCATCATCATCTCTTCCCGGTTGACTCTCTCGGTCAATATGTACACAAAAATATACATAGTGTATTAATGTAGGACGGACAACTCGCCGCGCGGCTCGCAATCCCGCTCACTCATTGACAAACATGATATGCGCCACCAAGTAAGGTGATATGATAAAGCACCCCAATCTCATCATGAACTCCTCGTGCCTTGTGCCTGCCGCAAGCCGTGAAGATCGGGGAGGTGCCACGGTCCACGCTATGAACTGTAGTCAGCTCCTTCTTCCCTTGCGCTTCTCCTCAGAGAACACTCCCAAACACGCCCTTGACACGCCTTCTGTCCGCCGACGTCCTTCTTTTGTGCCGAGCGCGATCGTATATCCGGGTCAAGCTTTCGGATGCCTTCTGACCGCCATACCTGCCGCAGCCGCTGCGGCAGACGAGTCCGAACTGTGCAGATAGCACCTTTCTTTTGTGCGTGGCACGTACGCGCGTAGCTTGCGTCAGAGGATCTGTGTTGTAAAGGACCAGCTGCGCCCGTCGAAGTGATTCTGCGGGTGTCGCCCTTACTTACGCCACAATCATCATGCCGAGCCACAGCACATGCTCCTCCTCCTCCAGACGCCGACCTTTGAACCGCGAATGGTCTACACTCAGCGAAGTTGCGCCGAGCTGCCATGACGGCCTTTCTGGCCCTTCTTTGAATCTTGCTATGATACCGTTTCAGAGAGACGGTCGAGCTCCGTCTGGTTGCAGTGGCGAGGGCGCATCGGGCTTTTCGGTTCCGTCGGGCATGTGTGCATAAGATGCAGGCGTCAGCGGACCATATTCTTTGTTTGGGGATATATGCCGCCGGTCTCTGTTAGCTCACCGACTGTCGGCGTACCCCATCGTATGCTATAGTCAGATGGTGCTTTCCCATCGTAGTCAATCATTGTATGTTTCTTTCGCCGGCCCGTGGTCACCGGTCATACGCAAGCACAAAAGGGGAGTAGCGTACAACGAGAACTGATTGTGACCGTGGGAAAAGGCATCTTCAGTATAGTTGCAACCGAATAGAAGGCAGGAAGCTCGAAGGTGTGGGGAGGTGTGTACGCCTGGCGGATGTACACCCGAGGCCAGAGTGTAGAGGTGCGAACTAAATATACACTGTACTACCAATCGTTGCAGGTACATTCTCCGTCGTCTTCTACCGAATCCCGTTCATCGACGACCTCATCCACCAAGTCCCTCAACACTTCGGCTTTCAGCTCTTGCACGCGATTTTCGCCGTACCCTTCATCCACCAGGTGACAGGAGCAACCCGTCAACACAACGCGCTTGATAGGACAGCCCTCCGCCCTGCGCATAACTAGCCAAGATTTGAAGCCGTCCCACCAAGCGCGAGGCAGTGCCATGCCTTCAGGATTTCTATGGACAATGATGGTGTGCAGATTAGGTAGTAGCATTTCGTCGGATGATGGCCGTTCCATCAATCGGGAGAAGATTGGATGAGCATCTGGTTGATAGAATAGAGTCGACACTCCCGAATAACGCTGTAGAAGTGCAATCCAGCGGTCGAAGTCCGACTCAGGGGACATCGCTCTGGCACGGTACTCTTGCTCGCAGTAATCTCCTGAAACAGCAAGAGTCCGGATGGATGCATGTACTTCGGCAGGAAGGCACATCAACATATCGAGCGTGATGTCTGACGCTCTATCCGTAGTAAATGCCCTTGAGAAGTTCAACTGCGTGGTTACGCCCACATCCTCGACCGCCGGCCATTTCCAACCAATAGTGTTGTGTGCAACGTTGAATGAGACATATGGGTCATCGCGATACGCAGCGAATGGTCTACTGGAGATGGACAACAGACCCATACTGGGAAGGCACAGGCGGGCCTTGACGAGTGACACAATGTGCCGAAAGAATGGCACCTCTTCACATAGGCCTATGGTCATGGCGGTGTGCATAGGAAAAGACAAGTGTTGCAGCAACATGTACGCCTCGCAGCCACAATAGACGAGCCTCAACTTCTTTAGCTCAGTCAGATGAACGGTCCGCGAGCTGGACTCGGAGGCACCGTAGAGGGCGGAAAGGCTATTATCTAGTACCGTCTCCGGCATCCACGGCCCGTCATCATATTCGGCATCCTTTTCACCCAGAGATGACCACAACCCCCCTACAAGAGATAGCTCGACGAGCAACGGACAGGTTTCGAGAATATTGAGGCAACGTTTCCAGCTGAGCCTCGAATCTTTTATCTCCAACACTCTGAGAGAGTGGGCCACGAATGGAATGAAGTATCCAATTTTATATAGGCGTAGATTTGGCGCGAAGAAGGGGTTGTCGGGGATTAAAGGCTCGAGCGCAGTTCTGCGATTGTAAATGTTCGCAATATTCAAGGACTCCAGCAGTGGTAACGTTTGTCCTTGAAGGATATCTCCCCAGTTCCTCGCGCGACCACGTAGGACAGATTCCCAATCCTCTGCATCATGTATAACGCGTGACCGAGGCACGAGCGCTAATATATTCTCCAGGAAATCCGGGTAGAACGATTCCACTTTTATGAGTAGGGAGAAATTGTATAGATCCAGCCTAAGCGTGAATGGTGCGTTCTTGGCCCGAGCGATCATAATTTCGGAGGCTCGAGGGAAGTTTGTAACGACGCTTGCCCACAAGGACGGCCGGTTTAAGCCAATGTACCTCCAGCGACGACAAACGTGCGTCAGCCTGATCCAGCCCAGAGTTTGCCATGTTTCGCGTTGGTGGTCGCGGTTACGGGTCGGTTGACCGGCGGGTTCGATGTATGCGACCGCGTCCAGTATCTCATTGAAGATATCATCTGGAAAGTATAACATCTTCAAGCAGGTATCGAAGAGGCAGAGACGTGACGGAAGGTCGGGAACGGGTACTACTCGAGTCCTGTCCAGGGTGATGATGGCAGGAAGAGAGACGCTTCGGCTGATCTTTCCGTCGCCGCGGCGGCCCGGGACTGCCGCTCTGAGCTCTGATCTCCTGCTGATCTCGCCAACGACGTCGTTCGGCACGCTACGGTACGCAGTATCTTCCAGAGACTTTGCGCGGAAGTACGAAGCCCTATACCAAACAGTGATCCAAGACCGACCGGTGGTGCATCCGGATCCGTTGCGGGGTGCTGTGCGCGATGAAGAGCGCCGCCGCGTGCGCTCGCACGTCGCGTCGTTGACCGACTGTCGGTGTACCCCATTGTATGCTATAGTCAGATGGTGCTTTCCCATCGTAGTCAATCAGTGTATGTTTCTTTCACCGGCCCGTGGTCACACGCCGACACAAAAGGGGTGTAGCGTACAGCGAGATCTGATTGTGACCGCGGGATAACGCGTCTTTGGCAACATAGATGTAACCGAATAGAAGGCAAGAAGACCGAAGATACAGGAAGGTATGTACATCTGGCGGCTGCACTGCCGAGGTCGGCAGGCAGCCGGTGTGTGAAGCAGCCGATGCGAGACGGATACCTACTTGACCGCAAACAAAGAAGTGGATTGAAGCCACATGTGCCAGCGAGCGGCGAGCCGGGGGACAGAACGTTCAACAGATCGATGTCTTCTATTCTCATGTAATACAGTCACGGACACTAGCATCTTGAAGCACAACTGCAGCCTTTACCATCTGCTACTATGCGCTCATCCACAACCTCATCCACCAGACCCATTATTCCTTCGAATCCCAACTTCTCCATACGATACCTCCCACCTGGTAGTATGATGTCTTGGTCTACAAGGTGACATAAGATACCCGTCAAGACCACCCGCATCACAGGGGAGCCTGTTGTTTTGCGCATGAGCAGCCATGACTCTATGTCGGCCCACCATGTACAGAATACAGGGTCCCCATCCGGATCTCCATACAGAACGACGGTGTGCAGATTGGGGAGCAGCGTCTCGCTCGTAGCTGTTTGTTCATTCAGATAGGAAGACAAGACTGAATAGACGTTCGATTGGAGGTATAGAGTTGTCACTCCCGAAAAATTCGTTAGGAGTGTGATCCAGCGGCCGACGTCCTCCGGCGAGAGATCGTATTCCACGTCATTGAAGTACTCCCCACCAAAGGAAAGAGTTCGAATGTGTGCAGCAGTTGCGGAGGGAAGAGAGCTCAACAACGACGGCATGAAGCCCGACTTCCTGTGGTGATCCGGAGAAACCGAGAAATTCAATTTGATAGTCACATCTGTGGACTTGACTGAAGGCCATTCCCAGTTGACAATGCTGCCAGCAAAGCTGACTGAGGCGAATGGCCTGTCAAAGAATTCGGAGGAACTTCGCGAGGAAAGCTGTAGTACGGTCATCTCGGGACGGCATAGTCGTGGTTGAAGCTGGGATATAAAACGCCGGAAAAGTATGATTTCGTCAAACGCGCCCACTTCCACGGTTGCATGCGCGGGGATGGATAGGTGCTGAAGTAGAAGATGAGCCTCGCATCCGCAATGATCAAGCGTCATCGTCTGAAGACAATCTAGCGCAACAACGGGGCGAGAGTTGGGGACGTCGCAAAGAGCGGCAAGAGCGTCCTCTAGCTCAGACTCCTCCATCCATGATTCGCTATGTTCAAAGTAATCAAGATTTTGTTCACCAATGTCCGACCATAATCCTCCGAGAATCGTTACATCGACGAGCATCGGACAAGCGTCGAGTATGTCAAGGTGATGAGTCCATGCGAGCCTCGTGTCATTTAACCATAGAGACGACAGCGAGGGTGCTCTGAAGGGGATGAAACGACCGAGTTTGCATGTGTGTAGGTTGGGCGCAGTGAATGGTGTCTCAACGACGATTGGTCTTCGGTCATTATACCAGGAGCCATCAATGAGCTCTAGATATTCCAAGGTGGGAAGTGTCTGTCCTCGAAGAATGTGTGCCCAATTCCTCCTATTGACCGTCGATGGGTCTTTCCGATGCCGGCGGCTATTCGTGACAGCATTGACAGGGCGGCACCCGGAGTCCCAGTGATCTTCATCCTTTATATGACGCGCACGAGAGACGAGGAACAAGATTGACGCAAGATACGTAGGGGAGAGTAGTAAACCCCTCATGAATGCAATGTCATAGATATCCAGTGTCAGCGGGACCGACTTCGCGCGAGCGAGCATAACGTCCAGAGCGCGAGGGAAAGTCGTGACGACGTTCGCCCAAAGGGTGGAACGGTCCAAGCCGACTTCGCGCCAACGACGACAGACGTGCGTTAAGTTTATCCACCCCAGCTTACGCCGGTTACTGGCGGACTCAGGTTGGCCAGCAGGATCGAGATCCGCGGCTATGTCGAAGAGCTCGTTGATGATATCATCTGGTAGAGATGGCTTGTTCGAATATGATTGGGGTACAAGGCTGGTTTCCATATCGGATAAGAGCCTGTCAGAAGTAGACGCAAGTTGCTGTGACTAGAGGAGATGGTGGTGTGAAGAGAAGCATCTGTTCACTCTGTCGCGTGTCGCGCGCGCGACTGATTTCTCATCGTGGGTATGTACTCGTGATAATTTGATCCAGTACTTTACTCAGGCGCACGTTCTGAACCCGATTCGATGACTCTACGCTATATACTTTATTTTGACCTGCCCGATTTCGTTGTGCAAACCGAATGCTTCTCTCAACTTGAAGTAGCGCGACGCGAACCAACGACAACCACCTCCCTCTCATCAACGACCTCTTCTACTAGACCCTCTAGTGTCTCCCGCCGTGACGCTTCCATTTCTGGTTCAGCTTCTTCCGTGTTCGCGTCTGGCGAGCCTAAGTTCTCGTTCACCGGGCGGCGCAGGCGACCGGTTAGGACAACGCGCGCTACAGGACAGCCCATCGCTTTGCGCACGCCCAAGAGACCCACGAACTCAGTCCACCAGGTCGCTGTCAGCGGCTTCATGAGTGTTGGGGTATGAACAACAATGGTGTGCAGGTTGGGAAGAACCGCAACACTGGTAGTGGGCGATTCACTCTTGAGGATGCCGAAGATTGGATGGGTATCCTGTTGAATGTAGAGAGCGGTTACGCCTGAGAAGCGCTGCAGAGCTGTTCTCCAGCGTTCGTGCTCCTCTGACGAGTATGTGCGTTCGGGACACTGGCGAGCAGACTGAATGATAGTAAGAGCACGAATTTGAAGTGCGACGTCAGAAGGTATGTGTTCGAGTTGTGGGGGTGTGGTGTCTATCCGAGCGGGACGCGCGAACTTCAATGTCAAGGTTACACCATTTATGCCAAAGGGCCAATCCCAGCCATCGTTGTTCTCCGTCAGAGTCACTGAGGTAGGTGTGGGACTCGTATCGGACGTATCGGGGATTCCTAGAATGGCCAGAACGTTCCAATTCGGACGACGAAGCTGGTCCATGATCAAGGGCGCGAATGCTCGGAAGCGCGCCACCCGATCGTACATAGCGACGCTCAACGTGGCTTTCGCGGGGATGGATAAATGACGCAGAAGGAGATAGGTTTCAAAACCACCATCTACATGCATCTTCCTAAGATGCGCCATCCTGACCATGCGCGATCGGGAAGTATTGATGAGGCGGGTTAAGGCGCTCTCCAGCTCGGGTTCTTCCATCCAGGCTTCACGTTGTCTGAGGGCGTCCTTCTCATCCAATGTCGACCACAAACCCCCATGTATATAGAGATTGACGAGCAGTGGGCAAGTCTCGAGGATGTCAATATAATGCGTCCACTTCATTCGGGGGTCATTGAGCCTGAGGTCTCGGAGTGAGGGAGCAGTGAAGGGAATGAATCGATCGGCCGTGTAATGGCGCAAGACGGGTGCTACGAAGGGAGCCTCTGCGTTGACTGCCTCAGAGTTCTTGAAATCGCGCCAGCCGATGAGACGCAGAGACGTAAGCAGAGGCATAGTGCGACCAGCTAAGATGTTCCCCCACTCTCTCCTCGGGTGGCGCTTCGCGAGTTCGCTACCTTTCCAGCCTCGAATCACGGTCGAGTAGTCTGCATCCCCTATTTCTACGGCGCGGTGCACATGGTTAGGTAGTATTGCGTTCAAAGTCTCGCCTTGGAGCACTCCTTTGTCGAGGCGCAGCGACAACGGCGCGCTTCGTGAGCGAGCGAGTAGAGTATCAAACGCAGATGGGAAGACGATGACAACCCGCCCCCAAAGTGCTGAGCGTCTGAGTCCGACCTCCCGAAAGCGTCGACAGACGTGGGTGAGTCTTATCCAACCTAAGAGCTTCCAAGCTTCAGGTCTAGGATGAGGGTAAAGTGGTCCAAACGTCGGTAAGCGCGGGCATTCGATCACCGCCAGGATATCGAAAAGCTCGCTGATGATATCGTCCGGCAAGCGACACAGCATCTTCTGTGGACTGAGATGGGGATTGTGCAGCGACGAGATAGTCAGTTGAGTCCGAGCGGTGGTCGTGGGTGAAGCCGTTACGGGATGATGCGATGATGGGCGTGCGGGATGAAGAGCGCGCTCGCGCGTTGTTGAACTTAGGGCTTCATGAAGATGTACAATAGCATGCACGGAGATCTGCCAATCAAAAATTGGCCCGTGCAAATACTGACTTCTCATATCAAGCCAGCTGCGCGCGACTCGCGACGCGTCGTTGACGAAACTACTACGATAGATACCCGTGTCCGGCCGTCTCCTTTAGGAGGCTACGCGGCGTTCAACTTGCCAGCAGACGCGTGTTTGCATTCAACAAGAGTGTACGCTGGGATCGTCAAAAGTTATGAAGTGAATGGCGGGAAATACATGGTAACATGATTGTATCGTATCGCAAGACCGTCAAGACTCGGAAGCGGTTCTGCATGCCGCCGCACTTTGTCAAGCCGGAGGACGGCGGGGCAAGCACTTATGTTCACGGCAGTGCGCAAGGTCCTACCATAGCCACACCCCCTCGGCCTCGTTGGGCGAGACCATATGACCCTTCTTAATTGCGCATGCCGCAGGCACCTCGAGTTGCGATAGGAACTTATCCGAGTCTGAGCCCCAACGTCGGGTCACCTCGAATAAGCGCAGACGAGGGAGATGGGCGACGGGAACGGGAGTGTCACCAAAGTGTTGATCATCTCGAAAGAAATAGCGTGTCAGTCCGCCGTCCTTGTGCTCCCATTCGTCAAATGTCGGTTCCTCGAGCGATCCAACGCGCAATATCTCCAGTTGCGGACAGGACGCGACGATGTCGAGGAGCTGTCTCCAGTGCGAGATATGCTCAGTGACCGCCAGCGTCTTCAGCGACGGAGCTTGGAACGGGAAGAGGAAATCGATGGTGAGGGCCGTGAGCGCGGGGGCGGCGAAGGGTTTGTTGTATATGTGCGTGGTTTCGGCGGGCTCGTTGTAGTGCCAGAGGGTTAGGCTCTCCAAGGAGGTCAAAGCGCGCCCTTCGAGAACGGATATCCAATCCTCCGATAGCGTTGAGCGAAGCCGACGGTGCTTCACGCTCCACCCTCGGGTATCCTGTAGACACCGGACGCGGGGTAGGATGTCGAGGATCTTCGTTGAGTTCCAGATGTGATCGAGCGTCTCGCCATGGTCAAGGTTCAGAGTCAGCGGCATGTTTTTGGCGCGGTCGAGCATCGTGTCGAAGGCTTGGGGGAAGACGCAGATGATGTCCGCCCACAACGCAGATATGTCAAGCCCGATACGCCGCCAGTCTCGCGATACATGAGTGAGTTTGATCCAGCCCAGTGAACCCGGTGAAGTCGCACCACGCCAAGGCGTAGGCCACGAGTGTCCCTTGGGTATGCTTTGAGGCGGAGCGACTGCTGCAAGCGCATAAAAGACGTGGCAGACGACATCGTGAGGAAACGTAGGCAATCGAGGATAATCCATTGTGCGGATAAACCTAAAAACTCCCTTCAGTGATTTGATCAAGTACAAAATGTTTCGTAGTGTAAACTCACTGAGCAGGGTGTTTATGCAGATAGCTATCACGAGGGAAGATACAGACGCCGTGCGTACGATGCTGGTGATCGTTGGTGGACAAGAAGCGACCCAAGCGAACGCTGGGCACCCAAACTTATAAGAGCAGCCTCTAAGCTCCAAGGGCGACCTTCTCAGTTCCATGCGAGTCCACGACACATGTGTGATGGGCGACGAGTCTTGCTTCCACCAGAAGAGGCCGTACGTCTAAGTCGCACAGGACAGGCAATACTCGCACATAAGGGTAAACATGGAGTCCTTTTGGCAATCCGGTTTCCAAAACTTGCATAGACAGCATGCGGGTTCATCGACGCAAGAGGCAAGTTAATGTCCCAACTACCGAGGAACGCGCATGGCGCGGCATCCTACACACTCGGTATGGAAACCTTGTCATGAGAGGAACGATACGGTGCGAAAAGATAACATTCAAGAACAACGATGATAGCGATACGGGAGAAACATACACGGTGCAGAGCGAGGGCATAGAAATGAGGGTGCGAACGCAGGCAAGGCGCACACACTATGCGTCATCCGTCATAATGGCAAAGAACTCCTGCTCGTTGATCTCGCCATCTTGGTCGAGATCAAACTCGTCTATCATGGCTTGTCTATGTCACCCGGTGAGTGAGTGTCGCGAGAGATTGAAGGTCAGTACGCACAGCTCATCATCCTCGAGTCGGTCCCCAATCTCCTTCGCTACGCGTCGTAGATTCCGCAATGAGATCTTGCCCGTGTTATCTTCGTCGAACAGCTGGAACGCGCGGCGAATCTCTTCCATCGGATCCCTTGCCAATATGCGTTCGCTCACTGTCAAAGGACATCAGCATAGTGCTTTGACAGCTGACAAGCGAATCATGGGCGCTTCGACGTGCACACTTAAGACACGCGAAGAAATAAGAATACTCACTAATCTTCGCAAAATCTTCAAACTCCATCAAGTGTTGTCCAGTCTTGTCATGATCCCGCAATATCTTCAACACCTCCGCCTTCTTCAAGTCGAAACCCAAAGCCCGCATGGCGACCTTGAGCTCGTGGTAATCCACGCATCCGTCCTTGTCCGTGTCGAACAAGTCAAAAGCCTCTTTGATCTCTTGCTTCTGTTCGTCGGTGAGCTCTGGGCGAGCATGCGTGCGGCGTTTGGCTTTGGTGGCAGCAGAGGATCCGTACATGGTGGCAAAGGGTGCGGTCACGATGATGGTGGTTCAACTTCGTTTAGCGCCTGCACGCGTCGCGTCGCGAGCGCATTGTGTGGGAACCGGATCAACGCCCCGGTGCGCCACACACGCGCCGAGAGCTTGTCCCGGCTGTTCTACCTTTCCAGACCTTTCCGCCCGACTGCCATGTTGTCCCGCCTTGTTGCCACCTCGAGGTCCTTATCTCCTGCATATAAGCATCAGGCAAGGCTTCTCGCCACAATCGCCTCCAGAATGACCATCGAAGTTGCCCCTCTCCCTCTGCCGCCGTCCGCGGACGCGTCCAAGTTTGCCGACTTCGGTCGTGAAGTCAAGGGCATAAACCCGGGAGAGTTGACGCAGGAGCAGCTTGAGGAGATCAAGGAGCTGCTCTACAAGGTAGAGCCCATTGCTCTTGCCCGAAGTACAGCCGCTCACGCGCGACTTTAGCACGATGCTCTTCTCTTCCGCAATGCCGAGGTGACTCCCGAGCAGCAGTATGCTCTGACAAAGGTATGTGCGCCTTCCACTGGATCCCAAGCCTTCTCTGGACTGCTAGCAACGCGTCTGCTTGAGCGCTGCTCATGGTCTGCTCTTGGTCTCTTTGATAACGAGCTCCGGTTTCATGCGCGCTTAGCCGGCCGAACGTCTTCATTGGTTCCATTCCCCCGCATCGGCAATCCGTGTACGGCACATGTGGCTAATGCGCTTTGACAGTTCTTCGATCCTGCGTCGGAGTCGTATGGACATGGCAACAACAAGACCGGCAAGGAGGTCAAGTCGATCCTCCACCCAGACTTGAAGACCATCCCGCGCGTGCCCCAGGTGCAGCTCATCGGCAACGGACCTGCGCCAGCACATGAAGGACTGCCGCCCGTTCAGCTCAAGCATCCATCACACGAGTCCTTTCACAAGACCCGCGCCACTGATCCTAACACCACTCGCTTCTACCGCTGGCATATCGACGCTGCTCTGTACAAGCTCTCTCCACCGAAGGTCACGACTCTCTACGGTATCAAAGTGCCGACGGGTCCAAAGCAGAAGCTGGTATACGATGATGGAACGGGTGACGAGTTGACTGTACCTCTTGGGACGACTGCGTTCGTTTCAGGCAGGACTATGTTCGATATCCTGCCGTCGGAGCTCAAGAGCCTTGCTGTGCGCGCCAAGGTTCGCTACGCACCGCACCCGTACGTCTGGATGTCTCCGTCGCACGCTTTGAGCACTGGGTTGGGAATTGAGTCGGAAGGCCTTGAGTTGCCTCTCGAAGAGCTACCTCCCTGGACTGAGGAAGAGATCAAGACGTACCCTGTGGTCAGTCCCTCTGCGTATAGACGCCCTTTTTCAGTGCTCACTCGCATTCGTAGACGTGGAAGAACCCAGTCACTGGCAAGCTTCACTTCCAGGTGCACCCCTGTGGCGCCAAGGAGCTTCTCATCGAGCCATTGCCGTCCGGCGCGAAGCGCGAGGGCGCGCTTTACCCGGACGGCGCGCATCTCAAGGACATCAAGGAGGTCCGCGACTTGCTGTACAAGATGCAGCGTCCAGCGATTGCACCCAAAGTAAGCGCTCGTCTGGGATAGTCCAAACTTACCAGACTGATGCAATCAATAGCTCGTCTACCCGCACGACTGGCAAGAGAACGACCTCGTGCTTTTCCATAACCGCGGTGTTCTGCACTCAGTCGTCGGCGCATTCGCGCCTGACCAGTTGCGGATGTTCCACCAGTGCAATCTGGCTGCGTCTGACGAGCCCGTCGGGCCTTCCGCGGAGGACGTTCAGGCATATGCGTAAGGGATACCACAACGTTACGGGTCATAGGGGATCTATCTACGGACCAGGCTGAAGGTGCCTACTGGTGGACAACATAGGCCACTGTGACCGTGTATATTTAGGATCTTTGTACTTGCGGATTTATACAACTTGGATACATTTGTTCACACCTTGAACGAATAAAGCAAAAAAGACAGCACTGGGCATCGAGAAGGTGTTAACAAAGTTTCACTGCCACTGCTTATCGGACGAGCTGGCTTGCGCTCGGTGTTGCTCGGATGGAGTCGCCAGACCATACATCTTGGGGAAGTACCAATCCCATTCACTCAACCTGCAAACCATGTCAGCTCCGGGATGAACCGGCACAAAACAAAGGGCGTACCCTTGCGAAGGACCGGCGGGCGCTTGAGCGACTGCAGAACCTGACGGTACCGGCGTCTCTTGCGATACGGTCGTGGGAAGCTCAGTGCCAGCAAAAAGCGCGTCCAACTCCTTTTCAAGGTTGAGCGGTGGGTTTGACTGAGAGTTGGAAGCAGATGCGACTCCTGCTGCAGGAATCCCATACCCTGCCGACGCTCCCGATCCAAGTTGTGAGAGTATATCGTCAGGGATACCAAAGTCCGATGGGAACATTCCCGCCCATTGTGTCTGCGATGTCGACGCAGGATGTGGCGCTGTAAACGCCTCATTGGGGAATTCCGCGACAAAGGTGCGCCCGTCCATGCCCCAGAGCGGGTCAGCGGTGGGTATATGTCCGAGTTCGGTGGTGAGCATTGGCAACGGATCGAAATGGGACATGGTAGGGTTGAAGCTAGCTGTATTGACCGGCACACCAGCCGAGGGAGGTAGGCTTGATGTGTCGTTAGAGACGGGCATGTGAGCCCAGTGGTAATCGTCGTCGTCATTCTCACCCTCGCGAGGGCGTTTCCAACGGGGCGGGACAAACTGCTGAGAAAGCGTGACGTCTCCTGCCGAAGCCAGGTCCCGCAGAATCTTGCTGTAAGGTGATGAGAGCCCGGGCGCGGGAAGCAGATGGGACGTGGCACGTACCAGAGCGACGAGGCAAAGTGCCAGCGTTCTCGTGCAGTTTCAAGTATATGAAGGCAATCTTCCACCTGTTCGATCTCCTTGCTCGGGTTGAGCACCATCCCCGACGATTTAGCATCCCAGATGGCCAGAAGTAGCACGACGCCAGACATGAAGGCGGGCATAATCAAGCAGGAGAAGGCCTGTACGGGGAATCTTGCGAGGAGTGTCTTGAAGATGCGAGCAAGGGAGCGCGCGGCGTTGGTGCATATTGCCAGCGATGGAAAAGATACTGTGCTCGAGTGACGGGAGGTGATGAACGGTCGGTGTATGAGGATTTGTAGATGATAGTATTGGCACATAAGGTGAGCGGCGTCAAGGAGCTTCTCCTGGCAGGGATTCGTAGGGTCCCAGCGTACTGAGGACGTGCCGATTTCAGCGCGCTGATTGGAGGGAGAAGACAGAAGACGTACGATGGTCGGGCAATGAATCGGCCCAGCGGTTCAGTACAGAGTCAAAGTTAGCTACGATTTGTCGCTCCCAGTCAGGCCCGACAAAGCCAAATAGCGTTTTCGCCTTCTTTGTCGTGTACTGCATGGACTGATGTGAATGACGGTAAATAGGCTTGAGCATGATGCGTACAATGGTGCGTAGGGCGTAACCCAGGATACGGCTCATCTTAATAGCTGCAGCGTAGTACGATACACGTGCAGGTACGTTTGGAGGCTGTTTGAACGCAAGTGCAGGGTCGGATAACTCAAAGTACTCGTCGTCAACTTCAAGTGGTAAATCCAGATCGAAACTGTACAGTATCAGTGGGGACAGCTCAAAGATGCATGCGCACGTACTCCTCCTCTTGTATGGCGCTCGGTCGACCCAGTGCTGCGCTCAACCATTTGTCCATAAAGACAAGACACCTGAGCATAGTGAGAACAAGTTCAGACGCAAAGATTCAGACCATGAGCGAACCAGAAGACCCTTTTGAACAGTTCACTTTCGATCGTTGGGCGTGCGCCGTATGACTTCTTTCTATGCGCACCGATGTCGAGAGCCAGGCGGAGCCCGATGCCGATTAATATCCACGGTGCATGCGGAAACGAGCATCCTTGTAGGTATATACTACCAAGCTGTGCAATTGTCTGTGAGCGCAAGGCATGGATGAGAGTCTCACAGTTAACATACGCAGATGGCCTGGAGATCGTACAATCGCGAGACAGATATAAGAGCGCGGCCTGTGGGATGCACCTGGGAGAACCATTGCCATCCGGCGGATGACCAATCACTATTCCCAGGAAGTAGTACGCGAGGATCCTCGACAAGCCGAGCGCCGTTCGCGCAGACAAGTAACACCACCCCTCCGAAGGAAACATCGCGCAGATGAAGACCCTCGCCCAATGCACGTTCAAACGATGGGCGATGGAGTAGCGGCGTCACACAGTTCAAGTTTACAAAGAAGGTGTTGACAAGCAACATTAATAGATCTGGCGGCGGGAAATGATACGTCGGCTTGTGAGACTCGTACGTTGCGAGCTCCCACTGAAAATCTGTCAGTACTGTAGAATTAGTCAGGCGCGGTCTGGACGCACAGGGCGCATTAATGCACATGGTGTCGGTGGAACTACTGGGCTAGGGTAGTTTCCAGCCCTTGAACGTACACGATATGCACTATTTGCGAACTGCCTCATGGATGATTTACCATGGAACGCATTGAGATGGATGCCTGTTATGTCTGCCGAGAGGTCTTGTAGCTTTATTTGCTCGGCAGTCTCATCATCTGAGGCTTCATACGTCTCCAGTACCGTTGACGGATCGTCTGTACGCGGACGCGGTGGAGATTCTGCTGATGCTAGGTGTGCCGACGCGGCCTTCATGCTGGGTTCATGAGATCCCAAATCCTCAGCCGTCGACGCCGCCTCCCCGAGGACATCGTCTTGCATCCAATTCCCGCGCGTAAGCTGGCCACCGATCCGCTTGGAGAAGTCTTCGTCGGGATGTAGCTATCAACGATGAGCATGTACGTGACTGACGCCTTGGAGCGCACGCACCTCTTTCAGAAGAGCATCCATCGCGGTTATCTTCTTCTCGAGTGCTTCTACATAGCTAAGTCAAAGTCAGTCTTACTCGCAAATCGAGTCAGGACTATGGCCCACCCCTTCGGGTAAGTCTGTACGAAAATCTATAAGACTTGTGTCCAGAAAAAACAGCGGGGATGCGCACCTGCGTTGCGCCAACGTATGAACAATCTAGTCCCGCAGACATGCAGCCCGCACAGGCCCCACCAGATACCGAACCCTCTTTGCCTACGTAAGGTGAGGTGGGAGAAATGAGTCGTAGCTGTTGGACATACATCTCACTGTGAAGCTCGCAGATCAGTATGATATACCACACTTGAGCGACTGCATTGGGCGGCCCACCTTTCTTGCGGCGGCATGCATCGCACTATATACTCACTATTAGACCAGCACTCTCCGCATAGCTAGCAAGCTGACCGCGCGGTATACTCTCGCCTTCTTCGCGTACCGCTTCTTTGTGGGTTCCGATGTGTTCAAATGGGAGCCTTCAGAGGACGACATTCAAGGCCACGAATGGGCTGCGAAGCGGTTCAGGTATTTGAAATACAAGGGCACTCCTAGGTGATAGTATAGGATGTCTTTGTCCGCGTTGCTGGCAGAGCTCGTACAAACGCGGTGATGGTTAGACTTTAGAAGCGAATGTAGGCCGTTATGGGCGCTTCATAATCAATCAACTGTGACGCGCATTTTTCCCACCCACAATGGGTTTCCTGAGAGCTCTCAGCTTTCAAAGATCGCGACTTCACCTGGACGTCCATCTACCCACATATAAGGCCTCCTTGCACCCTCTGGGTACTATTTGCATCCTGGGATGCTCTATATCCCGTCACCTATGCCCAGCCCAGCCCCGTCCAGTGCGGACAGTTTGCCCGCTGGGTTCACCTCGGAGACCACGGCGCCCTCCTCTGGGGCGGAAGAGAAGGCCGAACCTGTTACTATTACTGCGAAGAAAAAGAAGAAGAAGAAGAGCAAAAGAAGTGGTAAAAAGCTTGCGGGAACCGTGGACGCACCCGTCTTCTCTGGCGATGTGTCTCCTGTACCCCCGTGCCTGTTGAGTCGCAACAAGCATATGCGCTACATCTCATCCTATCAAGTACGCATTATATTGCATATGAGCGTATGCCTACTCATGCTCTTTGTAGGGATCATGGCTCCAGCTACCTATCGAGTTACTGGATTCACTCTTGACGCTCAACCTCGAACCCCTCCCTCTGTACAGCCCAGAGCAGCACACACCCTCTTCTCGAAAAGGCTTCATATCAGGGCTGAACGGGAAGCAGCGTGCCTTCGAGCGCTCTGCTACTCCATCGTCCAGTGATCATACTCCTCCTGACAGTCCGCCGCTTTTCTCAGTGACTACCCCACTTCTGGACACATTCCCGGAAGATCTGCCCCCTCCTATAGATCCCGGCGTCTTCCGTTCCGTCATCAACATACGACGCCTAGTCGAGGAAGCCACTTCGCTCACTGTGCGTGCCAACTCAGGATTGTCTGCCGCTGCTCTGGGGTCGATGCAAATGGCTCCGAATGCAAACGCCAGCCCCTGGGCTCTTGCGCAGTCCCTTGGCATTAACCCCCTAGGTGACCCGAACCCTGGCAATGGACGCAAATCTGCTATGTCTGCGACCAGAATACATCGTCTCCGAGTACTTGCTGTGCAGAAACTAGCAGCGGCATATAGACACGATGAGATCGCCGCCTCCGTCATGACTATGCAGAGTGGTAGCGTCTTTGACGATCTCGCGGACCGCGTTCTCAAAGTCGGTGAGTTTTTCAAAGTTCCCAGATTATATCGCTTCGTTGCCCATTCACCGAACGTTTGTCGCTGATTGCTGGTTTACAGATCCCCATCACTCTGACGCGCTGTATGTGAATCACTTCCACGAGAAGATACCGTCTCGGTGAGAATCGATCTCAACGTTCAGCAGTTTCAAACTCAGTCGCCTATAGTCAGGTTGCTGAGTTCACGACGACGGATGTTCTCGATGGTTTGATAGCCAATCATCCTCATTGCTCAGAGTACTATCGGACGCGTGGCATCGTGTATACTTTTCGCGAAGAGTATGCTCCAGCGATACGCGACTTCACGCACGTTCTGAACCAGGCACGTTCCGCTCGCAAAGCGCAGACGGCACATGCTGCCAGTTCGCCTGCTGGGCGGGGTGGCAAGAAGAAAAAGGCTTCAGCCCAGCGCGATGTAGACGTTCCACCACCACATCCGACGAAAGGTGAAGACGCACCGGAACCGATCGAGCTGCAAGCGCTATTCCTGCGCGGATCGACGTACATCCAGTATGCCACCTCGTTGGTAGAATCCAAGGCGCTGTCTCTCGAAGGCGTGAAGAAGACTTTCCTACCAAATGGTCAGGATCTTCGGCTCGCCGAGCCACTTCCTGACGCCCGTTATGGCGGCGTGGAGGCTGATCATCCCGACGGTCCTCTAGGGCCTCGTGACGGTGCTAAGGCGTCCGCCTACCGCGACGCGCTCCTGAACCCCCAACTCCGTCAACAGGTCTTCACTTTAGCGCGCAAATCTATTCGAGATGCGGAACGCTTCCTCACACACTTTGGCGCCCTCGATCCCCATGGGCCTGGGAGTGGTGTACCCTCTCCCGAGGACATTCCCGAGCGCGTCGCGTATTCCTATGCTCTCTCTGCAGCACTTCGCCCAGGTGTGCGTGCCAGTCTGCCGACACCACCTTCGGATTTGCCACGGCCCGCTGTCCCTCCTCCGTACCATCCCCTGCTTGTCGAAGCTCATTTCATCATTCTACTTGGACATTTGCTTCTCGGAGACTTCACCGCTGTGCTACATGGACTCATGCGCGCTGCTCGCGTCATCGAGGTCCTTGAAGGCGGCCCTATCTTCCTCCCGCCGCGTTCCCTTGCTCAGGCCGAAGTGGTCGAGATCCTCGAACGTCTAGCTGGTTGCTGGGAGAACGGTACAAGACCGTCTTCCCAAGCCTTGACTGGGAATGGCAAGGGCGCTGCCCCTACGATACCCGCTCCGTTCATCGAGAGTGGACAGAGATCTTCATCTTCAACTCCATTCTTCACAGCGTCGGGCTCATCTTCATCCTCAACGTTCATGCCGACTTCACCTCTCCCTGAAACTCCTGCAACCAGATCGCTATTGGGTGCTGCTGGACTGTACGGGTCAGGCGAGGAATGCGCTGCGCAACTTGATGCCGCACGCATGTTGCTGGCCGCCGTCGTGACACGCCAGAACGCGCAGACTCCCGCGTCCAGCCCTCAGTTATCTATACCTCTTTATGGACCTCGCGTTGAGATTGTTCTTGCTTGGCTTGGTGCTGTTTGGATACCGGCGTTGGATTGAATATCTTACCGATTATATAACCTTTCCATACACGTATCGCAACCCAGTCTTATTGTAGCACAAACATGAAGCAAACAAAATTCTTGACTCTGCGTTAGACGTTAGACCGCGATGTTCTACTCCGACTCGTCCCCATCACCAATCTTCAAGTCTTTCACCCCAATAACCGTCCCATCTGCCAGCTTACGCGAGCGAACCGCCCAGAAGGTAAACTTGTATTCCTTGTCAGGGCCATTGTGGGTCTTCCTCTCCCCAGCGTAGAAACGGTGCTTCATTAGCACGTTGAACGTGATGCCGACGTTGGCGTAGCCCTCGAAGACTTCTTCGAGTGCACCACCCTTATTCTGGGCCCATAAACGACGCATCTTGAATGTCCCGCCGCTGGTGCTCTCAACGCCACACTCGTCTCTCCCAACACGAATAGACACCTCCACAGCAGGACCTGGGCGAGTGTCGCCGGACTCCTCGATGTCAAACGTATCGCCGTATAGGTCCATCTCCTTCCCTTGAATCTTCCACAGAGCGATCTGGTTCACCCTTCGGACGACAAAGTTTCCTGGGCATCCAAACACCGGCGGCTCGGCCTCCTCGTTGACAGGACGGCCTCGGTACGCGCCTCCTTGGCAAAGCTCGATGCGCGCAGTGCACTCGTCCAAAGCCTGACGGCGCTTGATTTCGTTGTAGAGCGACTCGGGCTCAGTAGTTGCATTCCATCCTTTGGTATTCAAGGGCAAGTAAGTGGAGTACATACTGCCGCCGCCGAATCCGGTTTCGAAGATATCGAAGGTGCCCTTGTATTCGGGTTCCGGGACCTATGTGCAATTAGATACTACTTCGAGTAAGAGTCAGTCTACTACCGCACCTTGGGAGAATCGGTTTCTTTCGCGACCTCTTCAGTCTTGTCTTCAGTAGTTTGTTCGTCTACCTCCTTTTCCTACTGAGCCTGAGAACGTGTATGACAGAGAGTAATGACTACGGCCGCGCACCTCGTCGGCTTTGTTCGTCCTCTTCGACGACAGCTTGGATTTCTTGACAGGTTTGACAGGCTCATCAGACTCGGGAGATAAGCCTCGCTTCCTACGGCTAGAACGCTAGAGGCAGAGGCAAGGTGAGAAACGCCACATTGCGGAGTGTACGTTGAAAGCGCGAACCGGTGCTGGTTCAACTGCCGCATTCTGTCCCGTTGCTGGTACCGAGTTGTACTAGAAGAAATCAGTTACCACGCGTTATGTGCTTAAAGCAACATGTTACCTTGATAAGGATCGGTTCTGCCTCGGCTACCCTCTTCTTCGCTACACTAGCTTTCTTCTAATCATAGCGGCGCATTGGTAAGTACTTATCGCCGTCCGCAGTGACACAAACATGCAGCATACATGACGCACCTTCGGAGGCATAATCAAGTCCTATAACAAGAGTAGATACGAACAAAGCCGTCCAAAGACGATAGGTTTGGGGGGAAGAAGGAAGAAGGCAAGCCGCGGCAAACGAGCGACGCGTCAGGCTTTCAACAAACCCTTCACGTGGTCTCCGGCGGCTATCTGCCCGTGTAGAGTTGCCACTGTATTTCAGAGATTCGGGAATGAGCCAGATCTACTGTTTTGAAGGCTTGGAGGCTTGTTAGACATATTTTACGCGTTTGTGTGCTTTAAATCGACGCCAGATCGGTGAAAGCAACGTGACCGCGTTCGGATTTTTAATCCAACTCTCGGCCCGATCCGGACCGGTGACCGTCATCGCTTGAACTTGAACGCGACGCACTGGCCTCTTGCTCTCTACCCTGACATTCCCATACACCATGATCATGCCGCACTCAAATCAGCACGATATGTGAATGGTCGAGGTCTAGCTCATATTGTCAGTCGACCGTTGTGCTTTACTGAGCACTGCTAGTGCCAATTTGTGAGTCTTTGACTCTTTCTAGAGGTTGTCCTTGCGGAATCAGATTGCTCGACTATCTACGCGCAGACCAACCGCTCATGGCCCTTGCGTATGAACACTAGTTTTTTTTTTTTTGAACTTTTGGAAATCTTGGCCGATATAATCCACATACGCTGCCAGTCATCTGCTCGTTGCGGACCGATCAACCTGTCCTCCGTCTCGGTAACCCTGCTCCAGAGTTTTGAACTACCGGCCGGAAGCTTCACGGATGCTATCCACGTCTGTTTTGGGAGTCGGTTATCAGAGCTGTTGCCTTTTGGAGACGTTCTTGGCGGCTCAAAACTGTACACGCCGCTCACCGCTCTACATCGAGTGCGCAACGGGATGCGCCAATTACTTCGGAACACCAAAATAGACGGCATCCAGGCTTCTACGCTGCACAACAGAACGGCTACTTGGGTTCTTGAGTACTCACACTATCCTTCCGGTTATGAACTTCTAATGGTTATATGAAGGCGCCGAGTACAAGGCGCACACCTTTACCCACGATACCTGCGAGACCGAGGCTAGCCCTGGGCTTCTTCGTCTCAACGAAGCAGGTATGGGAAAACTATGCTACAATGAGCTCATTTCCAGGCTCTTACCGTTCGTCTGGAAGCAGTGTGCGGTGCAAGCGTTACTCGTACTGGAGGGCGTCATTCTCCCTGCAGTGCCTCGGTGTTCATTCCCTGGCAGCTGCGCACACACCGTTGTCGATAAGATGCCAAGCGAGTTTCATATGCTTAAAGTTGTATGAGAAGCTTTCATATTGAGACGATTGCATTGTAGGCGCGCAGTGCCGCAGCAACTCAAGTGCAAGCCCAAGTGTTCTCATATGAAGACCAGCGAAGTATCCATTGGCCACCTTCAGACACCCATTGCGAGCTTTGCGCTACGCTTTCTCTTCCGTGATCCAGATCGATTACTGGATTCGCTACAAGCACGCTCTCACAGGCTTCACACCGCTGGGCACGGGATGCGTCTCGCTATCAATAGCACCGAGCTGGCGGAATCTACCTTCCTGTATGTGCTGAGTTCTCGCCTGGGTTAGCCTGATCGCACATAGTTTGCGGGCTCTGGGAGCCCGTTCACTCGTTCCAGAGGCCACGTCAGCCCGAGCCGACAGGCTCTTCTTGTGAACGTGTCTTCGCCATCCTTTGCCCGCTTATCGACGGCTCGCTCAATCCAGAGCTTCCATCACTCTTATCGACGGATCTAGCGAAAGGAAGGCCATCTGACAGTATCTGTTGGCAGACGCATCCATTCAATTGACCTCTTTGAGGCTTCGATCTCGACTCGGAGCGGCGGCGTCGAGCCGGCCTTTCAACGAATGTGGCCTTGAAGTTGGTGCTCCGATGCCTGTGATATCGCGTTTAATCGTCTCTAGCGTAGAGTATGCTTCTTCTAGAAGATTTCTTTCACATACGTGTGCCCGCACATGATGCGTTGTTCACCGTTCTCGATTGAAAGTTTCCCGCAGGGGTGCCCTTGCTCCGAGATTCTACGGCCGTAGGTACATCTTCGCCCTTCTCGAAGTGCTGCGGAGCGCACGCTACAGATATTAAGCAACGCGACAGAAATGTCTACTTCAAGTCTCTCGATGGATTCCGGTTGTACGATCGATCGTTTTCCAAAGAAGCAGCATGAACAAAACGTAACAGTGGCGTTGACGTCTTGCATGTTTTATGGACGAATACAGGCATGCAGGATTCTGTATCCCGCAGAGGTTGCTCAGTGCTTGAAGTAGTGCTCGTGAGAGGTTTGGAACGTAGATTGCGGGTGTGATCTTACTTTACCGGTTCGTCTCTCAGCCTGTATCAAGTCACCATATCAGACAATCGATCAAGAACCGTAGACGTCCCAAATAAAGAGAGCTCTTGTACCTTGCTGCGAGACGTCGTTTAGCGCGAGAAGGCGCTGTATGATGCTTACGCGTGTCCTCGGTGGGTAGAGAGTAGAGCCTACCAGAAGTGCTAGGATGGTCGGTGAAATGACAATACCGTGTGGATACCAAGTGGATACTACCCGCGACCTATCGACGCGCGCCACCCTGGGCGCTGTGAACAAAGAGCCAGTTGTTTTTTACGAGGATCTGAGATTCGCAAAGATCGGCCATTGGCCTAGGAAAGATGAGAGCCTCGTGGAGGGATGAGACGTTGACTGACCTGAGGAAGCCAGATCGGGAGCTGTGATGCCGTGTGTGTGGCGTCAGTCCGGCAATCTCCAGGGCGAAGTCGAGGTCGCTTGGGCGTCTAAGTGTGGCTTGCCTCCTGCCACGACGACTTCTCCCTCTTCACGACCCTGCTACGACTTTCTTCAGTTCTCTTTCATTCGCTCCTTGCTCGAGCGTTGCTTGAGCGCATTTGTAAACTTTCATACATCGAGAAACACGCCTGAGACGGGGGACGTCAGCCTTTGATCTTAGTTTCAGCTGTTTCCGCTTTGCCCAGAGTCAGCGAACGATGGAGCCCGATTCGACACCGTCGGTGCACGCGCACGTCCGTGCTCTTTCTGTAAGTCCCCATTTTGGCCCAGGCTGGTTTCGGCATTTACCGTGCCCAGCATCCGTCACATTGGCCTTACGCAGCCGGCCCAGGCATTCAAATGCCAGCCAGGAATCTCGCATTCGACTCCAGAACCCGAACCATGTCCTCCTTCGGGTCCTCACTTCCGCCGTTTCCCATCGTCTACGCTCCCGCCTCCCTTCATCAGCTACCCGTTCCCATGTCTTCTCCGAACGGCCGCAATCTGGACTCTGATGAGGACTACATCCTAAACGGGCCGGCATACGCGTTCGACCCCCATGAGATCACTGGCTCTCAGTCCTTCACTGGCGATCTTCTCTACCCTAGCGGCTCGTTCGGCAACTGGGACAAGTCCAATGTGACCTCGCCGTCGGCTCAGTTCAAGCAGGGCTTCTCGCTTAACCAAATCTCGCCCAGCAACAGCCGTTATCTCGAGTCGAGCACACGCTTTGACGACACCCCGCCTGCTTATGCACAGCAGCACTCGCAGGCGCAGGGCTACATGGATCTGGCGCCCCAGCCTACCTTTGGCCACTCTCGCAACTCTTCTTTTGACGACGAGTTCACCAACGGCATGCGGCTTGGTCATCAGCGCGACTTGTCGTCCAGCAACGAGGGCGGTATCGTCCCGTCCGAGTTCTTCGCCCAGCAACAGACGTTCGTCCAGCCCGCCGATGTCGCTGAGCACCAATATGGCTCGCCATCAATGGGCGGCCAGGTGCCACTCCCGGAGACCAACAGCGTGCCGTTCCCCAGCGCCAGCGACTCGCCTAGTCCGTTCGGCTACGACTCGTCTCCAGGTCTGACATCGGACAAGGATGACTCGATGAGCGAAGCGACGGGCGACGACGAAGACGGCGAGTATGATCCGGCCGACAGCGATTACGGAGGTACCGCCAAGTACAAGCGCACTCGTCGGGCCAGCGGGACATCGGTCATGTCTATGCGCTCGGAGGGATCGCAAGCGACACCCCGCCGCCGCCGCGCCACTCGTGCGCCGGCGCCCGTGCCCATCGCCAACCTCACCAAGAAGAGCCGCGGCCGTCGAGTGCCGACTTCTCCGATACTTGTCCAGGATGGCGGCATCAAGAAGAGCGCGCGCCCGCACATCTGTCCCGCTGAGGACTGCGGGAAGCGCTTCGGCCGCAGCGAGCATCTCAAGCGCCATGTCCGCTCAATCCACACCGAAGAGAAGCGTGAGTTCTCCGCCTTCGTGCCGTGTTCTTCGCCTTTACTCATCGTTTCGTTTTCAGCGCACGAGTGCCCCGTCCCGGACTGCGGCAAGACATTCAGCCGCCACGACAACCTGAACCAGCACCTGCGCGTGCACAAGGGTTATAAACGTTCTTAAGCGCCTCGCCATGGCGTCGCGTTCACGACCCGTTACGACCCCCGCTCTGTTGTTGATTTTGCAAGGACTGTGTACACAAACGGACACGCATGCACATCCCCCAGTTCCCCCATCTTATGTCCCTCCCCTCGTTTGTTCAATCTTTTCCTCTCTCCCTTGTTGGATTGCTTTCCTCGGTCGCGGTCATATTGCGCCGCACTCTGTGGTCGCGCCTTTCTTGGTCCTTTTCTTGGTTTCGCTCGCCCGTCGTATTCGCACGGATACCATGCCGCATGCATTCCTTCCTACCGGCTCCGGTTTCGGTTCCCCTGGCCCCCATCCCACCACTCCCCGTCCACCCGCGAATCGATTCTTTTGGTTACCTATTACGAGTCACGATTGTACCCTATGTACTTGTACCTTTTTTCTTTGTTTCTAGGTATTCCAATCCATCTACCTACACGCCACAGTACCGTCGACCATGCCCACCCCGTCGACGAGATCACGATGATTCATATCCATCCATCCATCCACACCCATCCCAATCCCCGGCTCGCATTTTCTGTAAACTAGCCAGTCCCGCATGTGTACTATCAGATCGCACCCCATCTTGTCGCCCGGGCGCGATTATTAGCCCATCGCATGTCGTTTGTTCTCGCTCGTCTCTTGCTCTGTGTAAATCTGCGCGTCGCGAATCCCCAGTATGTTAGTCGCCTTGTACTCTATGCATTCCTATACATCTACTCCTCCTCTTATTGTTCCGCTCGATCCTATGCTCGCGATCGCGATCGGCTGGTGACGAGTATGGGTTCCCGATCGAGATGGGCGCTTGGATGTGGCGTGTGTGGCGAATGGTGCGGGCGTGGCGAGCATGAGGCTCACAGGCGGGCCGGCGATCCCGGCTTCTCGCAACGACGTCCGTTGTTCGTCTTGTGTTCGTCCGTGTCTTGCGTCCGCCTACTTGTCGCCAGAGCTATTCGGAGTATACCCATGATGCATATGTATTCTGCGGGAGCGCGGAGAATAACAGTGTGTGTTCAGTGCTCCGGCATTGGTCAAGGGCTCAGAGATTTAGAAACGGCAACTCGGAGGTTCGGCGTACATACATAAAGAATGCTATCTAAGCACATCGCGAATGCAAGTCGATTTCTGGTACTGGCTGACAGACTATCCAGTATAGGAACTTGTAGCGGCTGAATCAGTCGAGGTCCGTGCACGTCTATCCCTCAATGAACGGAACGTGGGTCGCCGTCCGACTCTTCGAGGCTTCCTCGACGACGTCTGCGTGAGGTACGATGACGAGAGCCTCGGGCTTGCTTATCTGAAGCTCTGCACTGTACGAGAACATCGTCACTCTTCAATTCAGAAGAAGTACAGGGTTGATCGTACGCTGGGCTTTCGTGAGCAGCCTCGACCGTTGTTCAACAATCAGTCAGGCTCAGATTAGGGGCTCTAGGCTACCACGTGGCATCTGGATCTTCTTTCGTCGGATTAATTCTCCCGTCGCATACTAGTACTGTGGCACAGTCGTCTACTTTGCTATATGGTAGTATAAGTTGGCCTTGTAGATCCTGTCGAATAAATCGGGCAAGTCATCGCCGTGGGTCATGTTGCACTTGAGCAAATAGGGGTTTGCCGAAAAAGCCTTGGTGGTCGCGCGCTCAAGTTGGCCTTCTCCTCCTGCCAGCGACCAGGACTTTGAGCAACAGCAAAGCTTCACTACTCACCCCACAGTGTCTGGCTTGCCAGCGGCAGCAAATACTCGCTGACCCCGGCAAGTTATCCATGACTCTTTCACGCGCTGGCCGTCTGATGTACGCCAAAGGGTTTTGCGTTGTGCGGTGTGTGCCCTGGGCATCATGAACACGTCGATGTATCTCGGACTGCTCGACAACAAAACGGAGAACCTGTACCTGGGCTCGCTGAGCTTGAGCAATGCTCCTCCCGCGATGCCACAGGACGGCTTCCCTCAGCGCGTACCGACGCCGCCGTCTCAGGTGCGCTTAGTGCCCCTATCGGCGACCACCCGGCCACTGACTGTGCGAAACAAAGGAAATGGACGCTCTGCCGCCGTCGATGAGGCGCGGATACAGGCCACCGCTCGGCCGCACGTTCACCTTCCCCACCAGCAGCTCGCGTGACGGCGCAGAGGAGGATCACGCCCACCAGGACCTCTCCGACCTGCACGCGCCATTGTCGATGATGAGCGCACTCGATGCACTGGCTGCAGCAGCTTCATTATCTTCGCCCAGCACGTCCTTTTCCGCGCCCTCACTTCAGGATCACAATCCATTCGGTACACCGCCCGGTGGCTGGCGATCAGGACCCGACGATGACTACACCCACCATCTCGACGACCAGATCGCATCCAGCATCGGTCCCCAGCGGCACGTGGGTCGTTTAGTTGACCGTGCACAATCTCTGAATGCACCGTCGCGCTCTGCCTCGCCGGCTCACCCACCGAGGAGCACGGCAAGCACGCCGCCACGCGATGGTCAAGGCGCGCCTGTACGCCGACGCCCACCGCGAACGCGCCTTCCCGTGCCGACTCCAAATGTATCGCGTCCTTCGCGTGGTAGACATGTGCCCACTGCACCAGGTGCATCTCCAGATGGCTCTGAACAACCCGAGGCCACGCCCGCTAGCTCACTTGGCAGCGTCTCTGATGGCGAGCACCCCGCTCCCGCTCCACGGCGTGCAAAGGGTAAGGCCGCAGCCAAGGACGGGGAAGAAACCGCAGCGCGCGTATTCGTTTGCGAGGTGGAGGGCTGCGGCAAGTGCTTCCGCCGACGCGAACATCTGAAGCGGCACATGCTCTCGCTGCACACGAACGACCGTCGTAAGTATCGCAAACCCGTACAATCGAATTCTCGTCTGACCATCCGTCTTTTACAGCGTTCCGATGCCCTGACTGCGACAAGGTGTGCAACAGGCGGGACAACCTCGTGCAGCACCGCAAGATCCACGCGCAGGATGCGGCGAAAAACTGAGCGTGCTTTTGCGCTGAAAAGAACAGACGGTCGAGCTTCGACTTTGCTGATAGGATTCTCAAATTGAATACTTTTGGAAGCGGCGCAGGAGACGTGCGCGCGCCGCTGTTACCTTCTTTATAATGTCCCTGTGTTGTTAGTGTGTGCGATCTCTTGTTGTTCTTTTCCATCTATGCGAGAAGCGCCAGAGCCACTTCATCGACTTCAAAGTTCATGTTATGTGGTCGACGCGTTGTGCCCCTATCGCGCGATGCTTCGGTGCTGCGCGCTACTTGCGCGCTTACACGTCTTTAAAAACTTCGTTCGCCGGTACGCTCTCAGTTCGGACTTGTCTAGGCTGTCGGTGATTGTAGGAACGGTGCCCGAAGACCATGCGAGCGATCTGTGTGCTTGCTGGATCGGGCTGCCCCGCACGACGTTTGAGCGGGTGTGCACAATGCGCGCGGGCGCAAGTACCGCGCGGTACCATCAATCTACCTACGCCTCTGAGTCTACTGGACGAGTGCAGGTCAGGGCAGACCGCATGCTAACCCGCATACATCCCCGCCGAAGGCACATACGGCGGGCTATTGAGCAATGCTGTATGCGCGGCCACAAGCACCTAGCGCGCGTTGACACTTTGGTCTACCATACGGCGTGCACCGTGCTCTGAATGTATTCAGGGGGCGCAGGTGCATTTATCGTAGAGTAGATCACTTAGGCCGAAAGATACGTGCACGGCCGAAGGTCGTTTGTTTATCGCGCAGTCATGTCAGTAGAGACTGGAAAGTGAGATTGCAGCGGTGACGACACGCATTGGGCGACCGCCGGCGCGGCGCGGCAGGGGCCGCAGAGCGCGGGTGTCTTCTTCCGTTCCCGCCACCTTGGGCCGTCTCCGAAAGCCTACGTTTCGTCCGTGCCGTTAACGTTCAACAGTACTGGTAGTGATATCTCAACGGTCTCGGAGTCCGCCTACATAGCCCTACATGCCTATGAAGACGCCCTGGTGGAAAGAACGCGGACCTTCGCCCCGATCCCAACGTGCCATGCATGGCCGCGGTCTTCCTGTCCATCAAGGAAGCTTTTAGGTTCAAGACTTCACGGGAATTTGAGGATTGAGGTACACACGCCCTGAAGAGTACGAGGACGGCGTACATTCAGTTACGGGTCAATCGCCGGTGTAGTTGTCGAGTAGCCTGTCTTGCAGCCTTCTGCACCACACGAGTCGGTTATCTATCCGCCATGGACCCTTGACTACATCTATGGAGCGCGGAGAGCTTCACCCGAAGTTTTCGTTCAGCTTGTCCTGCTTCAAAAGCGACACAGCTTCAAGTTCGAAGACCTGTTCGAGTACTACACCATGCTCGGTGCCGCCGGCGTGACGGGCGCGCGCGCTCCTGCGAAGCTCCCACATGTTGCAAATGAGAGATAGATCCCCCCTGGTTGATCCCAAGTTGCGAGCTCCATATGCTCCCCTGGTGCGCGCGTTATCAGTCGCGTGGACTGCCGTGCTTGTGACCCTCCGATAGCTGCTGCGAAGTATATAACTGCCTTCGACCATTCCACCCGTCGAGCCGTGCCCTCACCCCGGTCCTTTGTGCCAGCACGCGGAATAGCATCTACCAGGCTCTCTACGATGCAGCTCCCAATCCCGTCATGGTATCGGTCGCCAATGACCCAAGTGGTCATGGTTGGTGCGTCGCGCCTCTACTTATCTTTGCGAGACACGATACTCACAGTACGCCAGGCATTACATGTTTCTGTACCGTTGGCATGTTTAGCGCCGTGTCCAACCTCGGCGCCGGTGGTACCCAGGACGTCGCGCTTTCCGATATATCCAACGGTGTACTCTACGGCTGCTTCGCTATCATGGGCCTTTTCGCTGGTGGTGTCACGAACTGTGAGTGCTTCTATCTTGGCTCTATCACTATCTCCCCACTATGCTCCGCGCGTTGGCGCCCGTGCGCGTGCTGCGGCAGATACCGGCGGCTTTGTGGCCCCGTCTTGTGCTCGCCGAGGGGACTAGAATAGTCTGCTGACCTTGATACACACAGTGCTCGGCCCCCGCGCTACCATCTTTGTTGGTACACTCGGTTATGCGCTCTACATTGGCTCGCTCTGGTGCTTCCAGACACAGGGCACGCGCTGGTTCCTCATTCTTGCCGGTGGAATCCTCGGTATCACGGCCGCTCTTCTCTGGTCCGCTCAGGGTGCGATCATGATGTCGTACCCGCTCGAGAAGGACAAGGGTGAGAGCCTCAGCTATTAAGAGTTATGAGATGCGATGAACTCACAAACCTGTCAGGCAAGGCGTTCGGTATCTTCTGGGCCATCTTCCAGCTTGGCTCGTTCATCGGCGCTGTCATCGCACTCGCCATTAACATCAAGTCTGGTGGGCTCTCTGCAGTCAACACTGGGACGTACCTCGCTTTCATCATCATCATGTTCATCGGTACGGCCTCGACTGCACTTCTCTTGCCACCGGCATCCATCGTCCGTGCGGATGGCTCGCTCGTGAAGGTCCAGAAGGCGTCGACCCCGCGCGAGGAAATCATGTCGTTCCTCAGCCTCTTCAAGGACTGGCGTATGCTCGCGCTCTCGCCCATGTTCTTCTGCTCGAACTACTTCTACGCGTATCAGGGCGCAGTCAACGCTTTCTACTTTGACGGCCCGACCCGTGCCGTTAACGCCACCCTTGAAGGAGCCGGTGCGATCATCGGCGCACTCGTTATCGGTATCTTCATCCTCGACGCACCCCGCTTCAAGCGTCGCATGCGTGGCTGGATGGGTCTCGCGTTCGTCACCATCTGCACCATTGTCATCTGGGCGTGCGCGCTCAGGTGGCAGGTCACGTTCACCCGCCACTCGGTTCTCCCGAAGATGTCTTACCACGACAGCAACTTTGCGTCCAAGGGCACGCTCTACTTCTTCTTCTACTTCGGAGACGCTGCATACCAGGCGCTCGCGTACTGGATCATGGGTGCCATCACCAACGACCCGTTCAAGCTCGCCCGTTACGCTGGCTTCTACAAGGCCATGCAATCCGCCGGCTCTGCTGGCTCATTCGGTATGGACGCTGTCGCAACGCCGTTCCTCAACGAGCACGTACGTAACGATCTAATTCTGTTCATGACTTGAATGAGTGCTGATATTTACTTTCGTAGCTTGCTAGCTGGCTCATGATGCTCGTCTCATTGCCGCTCGCCGGTCTCGTCATCTACCACGTCCACGACACGTCCTACACAGACGAGCAGACCGTGTTCGTGGACGATGTCAAGGCGGAGAAGGCCGAGGAGGGCACCTCGACGCCCGTTGACGAGAAGGAGCCGATCCCCGAGTACACCTCGTAAGGCTCGCTATTCTCGACTTGCTTGCTGGGCCTGCTTTGTTTTCGAGTGCTCTCCTCTGTAGTATGACTCTTTGTACGCACGGCTGACAGATAGATCATCTCACATCGCTACTTTAATGACCGATCCCGAATGCCGTTTATTCTCTCGGACTGACTGACGCTACGATTTTCATGGGCTGCGTTCTGCATCGACTTGTCTTGTACTGTTTGTACTGACCTCGTGCGGAATGGACACGATATCTTGGGCTTGTGTTGATACTCTACTCGTGCGATCATCGTGCACCCCGCAGCGCTGTACATCGGCGTCTTTGTCCTTTAACGCGTGTGGCCCTTTTGCGCCATACGCCTGATGGTGACTGGCATGGGAAGAGGATCAAAAGAGGATGACTTAAATCATGCTGCCGATGGACGTCTGTTGCTGCGTAGATTGTAGCAGTGGGCGTAGCCTGTGTAGGCAATGGGGCTACGCCAAAGCATCGATGAGATTCAGAACAAGATGGACCGTCGACACGCATCATGGTGCCAGGGTCCTCCGAATCCACCGGCGTGCGTGAGCTTATCCTGAATAATACGTCTACCGGTCAGGTAGACCGTTGTACATGATTAGGAAGGCGTCGGGTAGCCTTCGGGTACATTCGAGAGTCGTCATGTAAGAGGCAGAAAGAAGAGACGAGCTCTGTAAGCCCGTACAAGTTGCAACACTTGGATCAACACCGCCAATCCCGGAGGCACGTGCCGTATTACCGATCCAAGAAAGTTGACGCCATTCGCGTTCGCATAAAAGCAAGGAGAGCCGTCTGCGGGATCTCACAACAAGTCTCCCTCACATCACCTCCCTTCTAACGACCACCACTTTCTCATCTACCATGACCGTCACCGTCATCACCTCCAAGGCTCAATTCGACGAGATCGTGGGTATCGAGACTTGCTATCGTCCGGCCGCGGATCCTCTGACCAGTTTATGCAGATCAAGAAGGACACGCCCGTCTTCATTGACTTCTGGGCGACGTGGTGCGGCCCATGCCGTATGATCTCGCCATTCTTTGAGAAGCTCGCCGGCGAGATCGAGGGCGCGGAGTTCTACAAGGTCGACGTCGATGACCAGCCCGAGATCGCGCAGGAGGTTGCCGTTCGCGCCGTGAGTACTCGTTCAAGTATCGGTGCATCGCAGATCGCTGACTTGCACTGACTAGATGCCCACGTTCATCGCCTTCAAGGATGGCAAGAAGATTGGCGATATCGTCGGTGCCCACAAGGACAAGCTTGAGGTCAGTCGCACCTCGCTCGTTCCTTGGTTGGCCGTACTAATTCCCTGTTGCAGGCCCTCGTCAAGAGCAACATCTAAATGTCCTGATCTAGAAATTGTTATTGTGTATTTTATCATGTAGTACATCTGCGACCGTGTCGCACACATGCGGCGCTTGGTTCATATCTAACGGAGCCCCTTATATACCTTCCAAACGTGTGTGAACTGAACGATGTTTGCAATTGCGGGGTACTAGATGCTTGAGGTAGTACAGTGTACGATCTAAGTTGAGAACACCGGTGGCGGTACGCGCGAAGCAACCCATATGAGGACACGCGCGTCTTGCGCGTTGCCGATTGCTCACGTCACCCTGTTTCAAACAATCAAACTACATATCAAAGAGCAACTAGCATCCACCCACAATGTGCAACTCTGCTCTAACCATCACCGTCCGTCCCACGACCTCATGTCCTCCGCAGAAGAGGATGGCTCGCCCGGTGGGCGCTCGAAACCCAGCGCGCCCAAGAAGAGGCGGGTAGCGTTGGCCTGCGATATGTGTCGCAAACGCAAGGTGGGTGGTTTATTGACCTACAGTGGTTGTGCCGAGCGGCGGTGAAGCTGACGCGGCAGTCTGCCACAGATTCGATGTACGCACTTTCGGATTCCCGCGCCCTAATTGAGTAGCCGCTGATTGCCGGCTGTTATGTCCAGGCGACGGTAAACAGCCAAAGTGTACGAGCTGCTCGACATATAACTGGGACTGCTCGTATGTGGATGCCACAAAGGTGCGCAGCTCTTTCCGCCTCTTTCCGCTTACAATGCTGAGTGAGCGCACAGAAATTCCAGCGCGGGTGTGTTTCTCCGTAATCTACGTCGGGATAGGGGCTGATGCAGGCTATATGCGGGCAGATATGTCGAAGCGCTCGAGGCGAAGAATAGGAAGTTGGAAGCCCTGATTAAGCGGGTACGTGCTTTCCGTTTTGCGTCGCATGCATCAATAACCTAGAACAGCTGCACCCAGCCGAAGACTTCTCGCAGGAGGTCGGCTTCCGTCTTACGCGCGAGAACTGGACGCAGAAGGGTGTTCTGGGCGAAGATGAGCCCTCTGAGCCCTCCGCCTTTGCTACCGAGCCACAACCCAAGACGCCCGTCGCTGTCTTTGTTGGGGCTTCGAGTTCACCATGCAAGCCGAAGAATCACGCGCCTAACGAAGACTTCCAACCTTCCGATGACGAGGACAATATGTCTACGAAGTTGGGAAACCTCACGAATGATTTCAAGTCCTTGACTGTCGGCGGTTTCCACGGGAAGAGCTCGGGTGCACGGCTTATCAAGGCCGCTCTACGAGCAAAGGAGGATCAGGATGGGACGCGTATAGACAAGAAGAGCGTCATGGCGTTCCAAAGACCGCAGTACTGGCGGTTAAGCAAGGTACATAGCAGGTACTTCTCACTCTGGAACATTGGCTGAACCTCTTTCAGTGGGAACGCGACACTTACGAAATGAAGCGCGCCAGCTACACCTTCCCTGAAGGCGATCTTCTCTTCCAGCTTTTCGACTTGTATTTCCAGCATCTCAACACCGTTCTCCCCGTTTTGCATCGGCCAACACTCGAAGCGGCCGTGATCTCGGGTTCTCATTTAGTGGATGAAGCGCTGGGCGGTGTCGTGTTGCTAGTCTGTGCCAATGGGGCGCGTTACAGCGAGGACCGACGTGTGTGTTTTGATTACGATGAGGGCTGGCACTCTGCGGGATGGAAGTACTTCGAGCAAGTTCGCATCGCGAGCAAGAGCCTCGTCTCCAGTTCTCGGCTTTACGACTTGCAGATATCCTGCGTACGTGGATTCTCATTGCTCCTTGCGCCTCGTTCAGATCTAAGAGCGAAATACAGCTTGGCACAATGTATCTCATGGGCTGCTCAGCCGCGCACGCATGCTGGAACTTATGTGGCATCGGCATCCGCCTAGCGCAGGACGTCGGCGCGCACCGGCGCAAAGTCTACAGCCAAACACCGACGGCGGAGGACGAGCTCTTCAAACGCGCGTTCTGGGTGCTGCTCGTTTGTGATCGATGGCTGAGTTCCGCGCTCGGCAGGCCATGTGCAATACAAGAGGAGGACTTCGACCTGGAGATGCCAATAGACGTCGATGACGAATATTGGGTAACACCTAATCCTGAGGATGCGTTCAAGCAGCCTGAGGGGAAGCCCTCGAAGATGACGGCGTTCATATGCCAGTTGAAACTTTGCCAAGTTCTTGGCTTTGCCCTGCGTACGATCGTAGGTCTTCGCTCCGTGTATTGGCTATGTAAGAAGCTAACGAAGTCATAGTACACGAGCAACAAGGCAAAGGCGCATTTCGGCTTCATCGGCCCTGATTGGGAGCAGAAGACCATCACCAACTTTGACTCTATCCTTAATAGATGGGCAGATCAGGTACCGGAATACTGTACGTGGCGCTTCCCCAATGTTACTGTCTTAACTCACATCTTCGCGCAGTGCGCTGGGACCCTAAAAGGAAGGATGATATCCTCTTCATGCAGAGCGCTCACTTGTGGGCGCAGTACTATGATCTGCAAATAGTTATCCATCGACCGTTCATCGCCGCGCGCATATCCACGCCGCTTGCATACCCCTCTCTAGCCATCTGCACCAACGCCGCTCGAAGCGCGTCTCACGTCGTCGGCGCCACCCAGCAAAGATATCCCAATCTGGTCTTCCCGCATCTGCACAAGGCTGCCTTCTCCTCCGCCGTCGTACTCTTGATCGGAGTTTGGAACGCGGCCCGTTACAAGTCTACCACTGTTAAACCCGAGAGGGAGATGGCGGCTATACAGAGGTGTCTCGACGTCCTCAAAGCTCTCGAGAATAGGTGGCACGCCGCCGGTCGCCTATGGTATGTGACATTACTTGCCCTTTTTTACTGTGCTGATCATCGCGGCAGGGATATCCTCCATTCGCTGGTGTCTGTGGGCACTCTACCTACGGCACAAGATATGTGGCCTAAAGGCAACGCCTTGAAGCGACCGCACGAAGACTCGGCGGCAGCTGCACCCGGTGCCTCGCCTGAGACGACGAACTCTACGCCATCTTCTCTCGGGCATATGTCGGATACGTTCACGAGCTCGAGCAATCCGGACTCCCTCTTCTCTGGCTCGCTAGGAGGGAGATCGGATACGTTCTTCGGCTCGGACAGCAGCGTCTTTACTGGAACTTCGCCTGATGCGAACAACGATCTCCCCACCTTCCCGGGATCTGATAATTTCTTTGCCTCGATGTTGGCGAAGGCGGGTGGACTTCCACCGCCACAACCACCCGCGCGCTCGACAGCCGATCGGCCCACTGCGGGTAGCAATCGAGTACAGGCCGCCCAACCTGATGCGACTCTGCCGATACGCAGCGATGAGCTTGGACGGATGGACGCGAGCGACCCGATGCTCTCGTGGAACATGGACGCCTTCAACGCCTTTGTGCCTCAACCTTCTGCGTCCGGCTCAGGCGACGCAGGGGCATCATCGGCGCCGTCCATGTTCGCTCAGCCCGACTCTGACATGTCATTCTTTGCGCCATCGTCGTCGACGCAAGATCAGCAACAGCAGCAGTCGCGGGCGCCTCTCGCACAACAGGGCGACGGGAATGTCGACCTCGGCGCTTTGTTCGGGTTCGGCGCAGGAGCGGACATGCCACAGCCACAATTGGACCCGAGTCAGTCCCATTTGCTGGATGAGCTGTTGCAGGGCGTTCCAACGTCTGCGGGAGGACTGGGAGGTTCGGGCGCAATGGACGTATGGTCTGGTGCTGGGAATGCGTGAGTCGGGTTGATACCGCTCATCTCTTGATACTGACGCGTTATTCTAGGATGCCGGACTGGTACTGGATGTATGCGCTCGGTAACCAGCAACCCGGGTTGCAGATGCAGCAGGATGAGTGATTGTGGGATGGACTGTGGGCGTTTTGTATCCGTATCTTCTGTCTTTCCGAGTACCAGGTCACGCTACTGTATCAATAACTCTACCACTACCTCACCGTTCATCATGACAGTCGAAAGTGTTGGCCGGTTGGCAGTCGTCTGCGTCGATGTTGAGGAAGAAGCAGCGTGGGAATGATGTGCCCGAGCCCTTTACGAGCGCGCGCGCTTGAGCGGCTTTTGCCTCCCGCCTTCACGTTCAGGTCACAAAAGCAACCATGCATCTCATGTACACTATCGATGAGTCGGGAAACCGCATATACACCTTGAAGGTATGTAGCCCTCGCTTAGTCGTATACCCAGGTGCTGAAAAAGCACAGAAAATCACAGACGACGGCAAAATTACCAAGTCTGCTCATCCTGGTGCGTGTCCATGATATATGGCTGGATTATGGTTCTAACTTCTACCCAGCGCGCTTCTCGCCCGATGACAAGTTCTCGAGGCATCGCGTTACTATCAAGAAGCGCTACGGCGTTCTCCCTACCCAGCTTCCCGCCAAGCCACTGTAAAAACTTCGAGCTCTCTATAGCATCGGTTGCAACGCATGTTACGCCATATCCAGTCATAGCACTCCATGAAGCAGGGTGGAAGGTTGGGTTTCTGCGGGATTATTCAAGATAGAAGGGGTGGAGGAGAAGGGTTCTTCGTCAGCAGTCGAGTCCTTGTCCGTGTATAAAGATACAGGCGTCCGTCAGTATGGCCGACTGTGCAACATCGTTGCAGCCAGGAATCAATGGCCTGCATCTTGCTCCGGCATGTCGAAGGTGTCCGCACTCATGGGATGTATATGTCCTGTGCTCGTCAACTGGCGTTAAACCACTCCATGGTCAGAGATTATTACTCTTGAAAACGCTCCCTTCTGCTATCGACGTTTTTTCTTTGCATGTCTGAGCGCATGATTGGAATCTTGATGCACGACTGATCTGCGGTACCACACCCTCCTTCAGGCCACAAACATATCTTTTCGTGCATGACC
The DNA here is from genome assembly GCA_001632445.1 of Peniophora sp. CONT. Lineage (NCBI taxonomy): Eukaryota > Fungi > Basidiomycota > Agaricomycetes > Russulales > Peniophoraceae > Peniophora > Peniophora sp. CONT. The sequence continues at coordinate 11,981 of KV424657.1, read as the reverse complement.
TGAAGTGCCCGACCACTCATGCATCATATCGAACAAGCATAATTTCGGCAATTCCGGTGCATCAACGTACACCGTACTACATCTCATATCTCCACCTCGATCACAGCCCCTACTGCGTGCAAATTACCTTGGTGGACTTGACTTCAATCTCCTCCGGGAACATGCCGTGGAGTGTACCGTTGAACAACGGTACAATGCAGGTGCTTTGAACGTCGGGTTCCAGCGTGACCGTCTCGGCTTCGGCACCCTCGCAGTTGGCGGCGTTCCAGAAGTAAGCAGTGCAGTGCGGCTCTCCTGCGCGTGCGGGTCAGATATGGTTGGGTGATTACTGTTCGTCTCAAGAGCTCACCACCAGGAGGGTTGGGCGTGTACTTCGCCGAGTAAAAGTTCAAGTTGGTGCACTCAGTTCCGATGAAGAACTGACCGCTCTTAGTAGGGGAACCCACGCAACCGACAGGCCCGTAGCTGTCCCAAATCTCATAGTCGAGTGGGAAGACAACGGGTCCTACATAAAAGGTTCGATGAGACCCATGGCGATATGTGGCGTTGCTGAACTAACCTGGACCGAAGGTCAATGCCGTGACCGTCGGGACGGTGGCTACGGCGCAGGCAATGAGCTGGGTAAAGCGGGCAGAAAGCATTGCTATGAGCGTGGATTATACAGCGAAGAAGAGGCAGGAGTGCTGATGCTGACTGTTGAGAGTACTCTTCAGACCTCTTATATACCTTCAGACAACGACCGGTACGAAGTCATCAAATGCAAAATACAGTCGGCCTTGAACCGGCGAAACGACACGGGACGCGGGATCCTAGTACTAGTCTGTAACAGCAATGAACGTGAACAGCACTCACCGCACATTCTCACACCTCAATACAAGTCCCTGAAGTTAAGGCCTGCAGGGGCCAGTACACCTTTCGCGATTCAGCGCTCTCGGGCGCCCTCAGCATCTGACTAACGACACCAACTCATCGTTCATCGGTTCATCGATATTCCACTACCCAGGTACCCGTAAACTCGTTGGACTCATATGTATGACAGCAATGATGTAGAATCATTCATGCAGATTTTTTATAATCCTGAATAAGTATTTGAGCCTTACTACACTCCGATCGCCTCACAGTTGAAAGAAACGTCTGAGTCTGGCATGTTCTCCTTCTGGATGGTGGCAGGCTCGCCGAAATAGCCAGTATCCGCAGTACTGAAATAATGATATCATATGCTCAAGAAGAGACAAAGGTACCTGAGCGGACGTATCGAGCTGAGCATACCTTGAGTTGAGTCTCAGGCGACCCAGGAGTAGTGTCTTAGAGTGCGGAGAAGCGAGACTGCTGCATATATACTTCTCGGTACCTCTATCCTAAGGGGGTCTATTTATCCTGGCGCCGAGGCATACCATGTATACGTACCATCTCGTCCTCGCCGCTCTGTGCGCGCAAGGTGTGCACAGCGCACCAGGAGTCTCCAACCGCATTGTGGTCTTCCCTGTCGACTATAGTACTTGGGACACCCATGATAGCGCTGGATGTGCAGGCGCAGCCTCCAGCACGGGTTCGACGCTCGTCGGGAGGTGCGCGGACATCGACCTATACTCAGTAAAGCTCACGCCACACCCGCCGCCCTGTAAGATACTCTGCATTCCTCATTCGTATCGGGATTCTGACTTTCACAACAGCAGCAACATGCGTCGCAACGTTTTGGAGCAGTTCTGGATGCCAGGGTGCTCAATCGTTTAACACGAACCTAGCGAACGCAGTCGAGAGCTCGTGTATGATGCCGCAGTGGCAAGAGAGCTCACATGGGATGGCGAAGTCTATGACGGTGGAATGCGAGTTTCATTGATCTCACGACGAGTCTGCGATCATCTTCGACACGGATGCTATTATGTGGTGGCGCAGGGCGTATACCGCCCAGAAATGTATTGAAACGCGACTAGAGATATGTATATCAAAAGCTAGAGGTTGTGGTCAACGAAGTATCATGAGCGAGCTACAGGCCAATACGCACAACTGCGAAGTTGGCCGCGAGGTCTCCGACGAAGAGCCGAAGCTGTGCTGGTTTGGGTCGGCTTGCGTATCGTGATGCACACCAAAAAGTTGAGCGAGAGGATCATGAGCGGTTGACGACCCGTCTCCGGGAAGACCCCAGCTGCCTGGAGGCGCCGCGTTCCCTCCTGAGAACGCGGCCCACGGTAGCTGAATGTCACTAGGCGCTGCACCGAAAGGATCGGATGCCCCCAATGAACTAAGGTCGTTTGTCTGGAACATGGCGTCCCATGGATTGTCCGCACTGGCGCCAGCCGGGCCGTTGACAGACGGCAAGATGCATTGGGCGGGATCGAACTGAGCGCCGGCGAACCAATCGTCGAGTGAAGCAAGAGCATCTGAGTGCAGGGGTACACTTTGGTCCAGTTGAACGCTCTCATCTTCGTCTAACGACCGTTTCTGCCCTCTATTGAGGGCTGGGGTGGGTAGCTCTACAAGGGACAAGAGAGCGTTCATCACATCTCTAGCCGGAGACATAAATCAGCGGTCCGACATCACCGCTGAAGCACACGAGTACCTACCGATGGCGTCCGGCGGGGTGTATCCGTGTTTCAAGGGTCTCGAGGAACTGCATGCAGGTATGTATACCCTGCAGATCCTCCTCAATTCTTGACGTCGACGATATACCGAACTTCTTTGAACCCCAGATACCGAGGAAGAGCATCATGCCAGCCTCGTATACAGGTTTCTACCGTGGGGTGACTATCAGCTTATAAAGTTCAATGAACATGCAACAAAGCTTTACCTGCAAAAGCGGGAAGAGTTGCCCTGGGAGACGCTGCTGGACAGACTCTAGTATGCGCACGATGGCGCGCGCAGCGCTCAGGCAGATCGTTAGAAACGGGAAACCCAGCTCAGCCGCAACATCAGGTGGCGTGTTTGGGCGAGGTGTGATGAATGGCCTATGTAGAATGATCTGCCCGTCGTGGAACCACGTCCAAAGATGCGCCGCCTGCAGATAGAAGATGTCATCCTTTCCGCCCGGATCCCAGCGTACTTCGGAGTTGGCTATTAGACTGTATACACCTCAAGTGGGCGAAATAAACCGACGTACTGTGCTCGGGTACGCTATCTGCCCATACCGTATGCCTGGAGTCGAGGTCTGCGATGGTCTCCCTCTCCCAACCTTCAGCGGGTGTTCCGAGTGACGCGCGGCCCTTAGCGCCGGCAAACTGGCAGTCCCTCTTTCAGCACGGGCACTTAGGCACGAAGAAGAGAGAAGGCTAGACATACCACAACGTACATGCCCGGGCCAACGGATTGCGTCAACTCGATGACGCTCACAAGGTAGTCAATGCGCGATGGTCGTCCCTCGGGCTGCTTGAACGCCAGAACTGGATCAGGATGCTCCCAGTACTCATCATCGCATGCGATGGGGCGGTCAAGGTCGAGCCTTGTGATTCGTCAATGCCATACCAGGACGATAACCAACGCACACCTACTCGTCGTCCTTCGTGGCATACGGCCGGCCCATTCCGACGCTGAGAAATCTGTCAAGAAGCACAAGAACCCTGCGCTTTCATGAGGGCCTGCTTCAAGCACAGGGAAAAGGAACTGACCAAAACACGCGCCTGAATTGTTCATCCTCCACGTTTGGCACAGTGCTGTAGGCTCTCTTCTTATGTGCGCCGACGTCTTGTGCAAGGCTTATGCCGTGGCGGCACCAGACCCAGGAAGCTTGCATAGCAGAGCAACCCATGAGATACATTGTGGCGAGCTGTAGCTGCGTATCACTCCGTGCTCGAGAGTTCAAGTAAATATATTGACATACACCGACGGACTGTAAGTCGTACAGCCTCGAAGAGCCATTGTGCATGGATGACCGCCCGCGGACCTGGTTGAACCAATACCAGCCAGCCGACTGCGTGTCTGCACCCGGCAGCATCACGCGTGGGTCTTCGCTGAACCGCGCGCCGTTGGCGCAGACATTCAGCAGCAGGAAACCGAATGATAGATCGACATTCTGTCGGCCCATGGAGAGCTGCCGCATGAACGTTGGGCGATGGAGAACGGGCATGTACGGGTTCAGATGGTCAAAGTAGAGGTCCACCAAAGTTTGCAAAAGGTCGGGTGGAGGGAAATCAAACATTGGGTGCTCGTATATATATTCCCACTGTCAGAAGACCGGTCAGAGGGCGAGAGAATCACAGCGTAGAGGTCACATACAGGGTTGAACCTCCAGAATTGGGGTCTTCCGAAACGCGAGAGATCATCCATTGACAGGCGTGCACCGGTGAACTCAAATGTGAGATTGAGCGCACTGTGAACGAGACCAGCACTCGAGAACGGGCCATGATAAGTGCCTAGAGTCAGATGCTTGAACTCATCGGTCAGCTCGCGGAGCTTTGAGGCTTGGTCGTTCTCGTCGACATCGGCCACTTCCTCGCTTTTGGCATTGGGTTCGCTAGAAGGCGAACCTTTCGCAGAGACGAAGGTGCTCGGCGTTCGGAGAGCCGGTTCTGGTGTGCCATGGGCGCTATTGAGAAAGTCGTTCTGTGCCCAGTTATCTTCTGTAAGACGTGAGCCGACTTCCTTCGTAAAGTCATCGTGAGGGTGTAGCTAGAACTCAGTTGTTAGTTTACCACGATAAGATCAAGCTCGATAAACCCACCCGTCCCAAGACTCGTTGTAAACGCTCGATCTTGTTCTCCAGCGCCTTGACATAGCCTACTTGATACTTCTGCATCGCATGCATGTACTCACAGGCCCAGCCGTTTTGAACGCAGGGTAGACACGGCTCGCCGCCAATACGACCGTCGCCTGCCAACGCAGTCAGCAGATGTCTTCGCCAGACGGACACCCAGTTCTACACTTCATCTTGCGTTTTCTGCATCTGTCGCATGCTGATGGCCGTCGTCAGCGTCAAATGACTAACTCTGGTACTGTGGATCTCACCCATACCAACGCGCGGTATGCGCGGCTTCTTGGCAGGGGGAGGCTTATTCGAGCTCCGATTCTCAGCTTCGGAGGACGACATTTCGGGACGATGCAGTCAGGTTATCAACGGGAGCACTGTAGCAGCAAGAGAGCAGCGGGAGAAGTTGGGGGAGTGTATTAGACAGCGGTGACAATGTTGCGGGAAGCGAATGGCGAGATTCGGAGGCAGCGAGTGGTGTACACAGAGCAAGACGAGATAGCAGTGCAGAGCGATTGGGTATATGACAGGAGATGGTCGGAGGACGAACTTCAGTACCTCACGATGCCATGCACCCGGCGGTTCGAGACAGAGTCACGAAACGTCCTCGTCGGTGCCGAGCGCTTCTGCGAGCCGCTTAGTCAGATGCATGCACCGTTCAAAGCTGGACATATCGAGGAGTTGCTGTCAATGACTGTCTTCCGACCGGTAGTGGTCGTGAGCAGCAATTGACTTGCATCCTATGGGCATGCGAGGTTGTATCACGACGCTCAGCAGCGTTAGTACCTTTGATCCGATCCGGGCCTTCGGACCCGGACATGACGCGGTGTTGTGACTTAACAAGTTCAACTTGGGGCCGCTTGACACTGGTTTCGCAAGTCTCCTCTCCAGCGAGGTTGCCAAGGATCTGGGAGAAACAACGCTACAAATCTCATATTAGCAGCGCTTAGCAGATCCTTTTTGCAGGAACGAGTCGTCGACAACGTGCCGTGGGTGTTATGTCACGCTCAACGCGAACAATCACAATCCCCTCTCTGCGGCCGTGCGACGCGTCGGCCCAAGATTCCGAGATTCTTTGTATCTTTGCGAGCGGGGTGTGCTTGTCACAATCGGAAGGACTGATAGCACTGCCAAGTGATGTCAGATATGTGCGCGATCGTGCGCTTTCTACGTATCTGTAGTCTACTACACGGAGAAGCAGCTGCTATCGTTAACTTGAAGTTTGACCCTTCTTCTGAGATAGCCCCGCATGACGCATGTGTGTGCGCCCAGTATATACCATCAGATCTATATATATTTGATCTAGAAGTAATTGAAGGACTCTGGAGGAAGGGTGGATTTCCGAAAGACGACATCTCGCTCTAGACGTACCCATGACAGGAAAATGCGCCAATGCGACAGGGATCTCTAGAGTGAGGACAGAGCGCTGACAAGGAGAACCAAAAAATTATCAGGATTGCGCACTCTAGGGTGTTCAAATTGGTTCAGGCAAAAGAGAATGTCTCGCTCAGGAACACTCAACCGCAGGTCAGTCCAATGCCATGAGGCCGCCGTCGTAAAGGAAAGTTGAACCACGCTTAATAAGCGTGCGCTACGTATCGCTAAAGGGGACAATAGAATGATGAGTTATGAAAGGCTCTGATCTCGTTGAAAGGGCGGGATATTGCATGCCAGCAAGCGCAGATCGGAGTTAAAAGCTCGGCGCAAGGCAATATCGCGCATCTCACCTCCGCCCACCATCATCCCCCGCCCTCGTCGCTGCAGCATTCGCGCTCGCAGTACTAGCACACCTATCCTCACTATGTCTGACGACCCTCGCTTCTCTGCGAACTGGGATCCAACTCTGCAGGTCGATCCCGCACAGGCGACGGAAGTAAACGAGGTATGCATTATACTACGACTCGAGCGATTACATGATTGTAACTAACGATACCAAGGCGATGTACACGCAGACGCATTTACCTAACCAGTTTTATGGCGGATACCAGCTCGGTACTGGTGGGACGTTGGGCGCGCTGTACGGTCAGAACTTCGAGGTGTGTAGATTGTGCAGGCATATTCACCTTGACGCTGAATTAGCTGTGCAGAACCAAAGCCTGCCCCCGACTAGCGCGCCGACGCCGATGCAGGGTGTCTTGGCTCCCGCCTATCCGACCCCCGCCTATCACAGGGGGCATTGAACGGTAATTCCCCGGACACTAGCGACCAACACTGTGGAACAATTTACAAGTTTGTATCGTGTCGAAGCCACCTGGACAAAGGCGCCTTTGTCCGAGTGGACTCAACACGATACAAACCTGTAATTTCGACCACGTTGTCGGTCGCTTGTGTCCGGAGAATAACGGCCTAATGCCCCCTGTGTATCCGTCGTCGACTTTCTCGACGCTGCCGGCTTCCGAGGGACATCAGAGCCATGCGCCCGTCGACGCCTTGAACCACACCGGGAACTTCGGCGCGGATAACGTGGGCGCGTCGAACCTCCACCACGGCCACACTGGTCACTTCCTTCCGCCAACCTCCACCCAGTTCAACGGCCACGACGTCATCGCAAACCCCGCGCCTCTCCAGACTTCGAGCCACGCTCTTATGCCACCGTTGCCGACACCTACCCCACCCATGACGGCGGGAACGAGCCGCTCGTCGTCCTACACGCCAGAGACCCCCGGCAGTGTCGATGACTGGGTTCCACCGACGGCGGAGGACTTGATGATGTTGATGATTTGGATCATGGTGCCCCAGCTAACGTCAGAGCAAAGAAAATACTTCTGGCTTCGCTTTAATGCAGGTGCGATTCGTAGCTTACCCGTGTCGAGTAACCACACTGACAGGATACAACTCTATAGGCGACCCCGTACTGCCATGGGAGGTTAGTGCAATGATCGCTACCAACAAGGCGAACGAGGCCTCCCTATCTGCGCACCAAGCAGGGCTTGCGCCGCCGATGCAGTCCATCCCCGCGTCCGGTCCGTCCATTAGCGGCGCGTCGCGCTCGCACGCAAATGGGACACCCGGTATGCATATCTCAATCGCATCGCTTGCGATAATGCCCTAACCATATCCATCCAGGTGCCTATCGTGTGCCGAAGACTCGCAAACCTCGCCGCGATCCACTCAGGGAAACAACAACAACAACGCACCAGGCTGCCGCTACCAGCGCAGACCTGAAATTCAACAACAATATATCAACCGGCGCCACCCTCGCGGGAGGTGCCCACTCGAGCGGCGCGGGCGGAGTAGCATCGTCGAACTCCAGATCGACGGACGCAGCGGCGGGCCCATCGACTGAGGTGTACCCCGAACACGCCGATGTACCCATCTCGAACCCGTCGTCGCCGCGCGCTCACGACCCCAAGTGGTACAAGGAAGCGACGGAAGCAACCTTTTCAACGGAGAAAAGGGTGGCCCTCGACACGATGTTTCGCGAGCAGAACAACACGTTCTGCATCTTCCCTGAATGCAAGGAGGCTGGGAAAGATTTGGCCTCGGCGCAGAGTCGCAACCGGCACGTGCATGCCCAGCACGTCGGCTCGTTGAGGGTCCTGTGCGTGTTATGCGACCGTACGTATGCGCGTGCGGACGCCCTCCAGGTGCACCAGCAGTCGGTGGATGGATGCAAGACGCTCACCACACAAAGGCGGAAGCTGGAGAAGAAGGGGAAGGGAAAGATGAGGAAGGAACCTGTGGTCGAGGATGACGGCGCCATCGCGGAGGGACCCGGCTTCCACAAGGAGGGTGATGACGACGATGCGGATATTGGCGGGATTGGCGGGATGTTCGCTGCCGGTGCCTACGGTACGATCCAGGTGTAGAGAGCGCTGGAGATGTGCAAAGCGCGGATATAGTTTGTACGCTTGAGAAGAGGCCATAAGTGTGTTGAAGTCGACAAGCAATTTGAACACGCACCGGCTTGATACGTAGATTGATTCCTTGTAACTGCCTACATCGAATGAATTCATGCTTTACGATTTGGGTGTTCGGAAAGTAAGGGCAGACGAGAGGCCACCGATGTGAATCGATTCAGTCTGCAGCTATCGCGCGCACGGATATACAAGATGAATGCGCGACGAGGCGTGCACGCGACCACTCGAGTTTAACATCGATCCTTTGGCGTCCGTACGTATGTAAAGTCTCAAGCGTCGCACAGGGGACGTTGGGCCTGCGATATGCGTTGAAGCGAGGATCTTGGAAGAAAGGAGGAAAGGAGGGTGGGAACACGTGGCACAACGAGAAGAGGTCTTTCCCACCGGGCTTGATTTGCAGCTTTAGTCGTTGTCGGAGGCTTGCTCGGTGAGTGCGGTACTCTCAGTCAAGGCTATAGACCCGTTTTATAGCAGTCGACGAGTAGGACCAACCACACCGTCGTGGTTTTCTTCCGTATCTCCCGCTCATATGCATTTTCATAACGTTGTCTGATGCTTATGTGCCAAATACGAGATGATTATATACAGCGCAAGATATCACTACAGTACTTACTGCTACCAATGGGCACCTTACACAGAATGGAAGTAGCGTCGAGAGTAGTATCCGAGCTACCCAGCCGATTGCAGCACTGGCACAGGCGTGAGCCTGATCCAGACCACCGAATCATGTCCTTCTGGGTCGGGTTCGCAAACCCTGGCGATCAGAAGGCGTAAATCGAGTACCTAGCACGGCGCGCAGAACGAAAATCTGTTCTCGGCCTTGACCTTGTGATCCTGTAAGTTCCAGGCCGCTATGACTCGGGGTGGACCTAAGCGACATCGTTATCAGCATGAACCAAATAACTTGCTGAGAGTTTGACTGACCCATAGGACTCGAAGCGAACTGCAACTCTTACGCGATGGATGCAGAAGCGTTTAGCAGAATGAGAGTCCGGATGCGGGCTCTGGCTCTTGTGGGCGTTCGTAAGATGGTATCGCTATCAAGAGCCGACGAAGCTGATGGATGGGCGGTGGATGCGTATACACATAGCGGGCTTATTTTGAGCTGCTAGGTGAAGAACAAGGGCCAGACATCAAAACCGCTGATTCTTGCGCAAAGCACAACTCTCGGAGGATGAGTGAGGAATGGATGGCTCCGTAGTATGTGATCGCCAGGAGAAATCACGCTCTTCAAGAGCGCGATAAGCCAGGCGACGAGTAGTAGGGCCGTTGAAGGAAGTGACTCTCAATCATCGTATGAGAAGGGCTTCCGCGCGCTCTTGTGTGGCTTGATTGCGGCGGTTAAGCACGGTCGATGGGCCCCTCGCTACATGTGTGGATGCCGCAAAGGCGACCGTGATAAAGGCTTCCTGCCAAATGAAGTATCCGCAGAGCGTCGGGGAGTGATGCCGTCCTTTCGTTTGCCGGTAGCAGAAGTAGTCGCGTCATACCGTGGAATAACGCCGAACACCGAGTGACCGCGAGCCCATCCAGATCTCGCATAGTAGGTCAGAATGTACCCAACTGTAGGTGCAAGCTAAAGCTAGGAAGAGAACCCAGAACAGCCCAACTCGCCTCTTCTTCTTTGAAGCACGGCCGCAAGTGTGAGGTAGGTGATTTTGGCATAGGCACAGAACAACGCTAATGAGGGGTCGCAGAGCTTGAACCTCGTTGAAGGGCAGTACTGGTAGTGTGTAGTGGCTGGAGCACCATCGAGGCGGGGCCTTCCAAGTTTGCGAACGACCTGGTGGCTCAATGATCGAGGTTGTCCGAGTTCGAGTCGTCACGACTGAGCGGGCGGTACGAGCGCAGGGACAACAGTTCTGGGCCGGCCATGGACGTATAGACATAACACCGTCTGCGTACAGCGATGCGCGGTGGGATGACAGATACTGCATAGGATGCGGTAGTGATAGCGAAAGGCGAACCCGCACAGTCGAACGACAACGTGGCACGACGCGTTATGTCACAGCCAACGCGAACAATCACGGTTTGCTCTGCGACGCGTCGGTTCAGCCGTTCGGCATTCCGAGCAACTCCTGAGCTCTTTGTCTCTTTGTGAACGCGACGGTTCACCTACCCTTACATGTGGTCTCTGATGTGACATACAAGCGATGTCAGATATCTGCACGATTGCTCGCTAACGCGATTGTGGTTCGGTATCCTCTATTCCGCGCCCGGATCTTGAAAACCATTGTGCAAAGCGATGATCGTCGGGTTCATTCGCATTGGAATCAGGCAGGAGCACAGATGCGATATTTCAGATCCATGGAATTGCATGCCAGTGGAGCTTCCATCTGTATGGGGAAGCTGTCCCCATCGGGCAGCTCGGCCTTAACAAGCCAGTGCACGCGCCGATGTCGAAGAGGGAAAGTTCTTCTGAGATCGCCCCGCATGACGCAAGATGCGCGCGCAGTGTATACCATCAGAGTCATTAATATAGGATTATATCAAGTTCAGAAGCGACTGATCTTGAGGAAGGGAGAGAAATTGAGAGGGACATCTCGCTCTACACATACCCACAGGGAAAGGCGCAAGAAGAGTAGTATGTATCTCCTAGAGGGAGAGTGAGGGTGATTCAAAGCACTCAGATGATCATCAGAGAACCTCGGCGTAGTCGGGCTCATCCATGCGAAGCCCAACCACGGAATCAAGTGCCTTGAGGCAGCGTCTGAAGGGAAGTCTGAACCGAACCGCACTCGATAAGCGCTTCCTGCGTGTCGTCAAAGGGGAGAATAGAATTATGAGCTAATATGAGAAGCTCTGATGGCATTTGTGAATATTGCGTGCCAGTAAGCGCAGATCATCTAAAAACTCGGCGCGAGGCAATATCCTGCATCTCACCTCCGCCCACCATCGTCCCCTCGTTCCCGTCGCTGCAGCATCCGCACCTACGCTCACCATGACTGATGACCCGTACTCATTCGCAAACTGGAATCCAAGTCTGTGGCCCCATCCGGAACAGGCGACGGAAGTTAACCAAGTATGTATTGTCCCACAAGTGGAGCCATTACATTGTAGTTAACGATACGACGAAGATGTACACGCAGACGCAATTACCTGGCCACACTTATGACGGGAGCCAGGACGCTACCGGTGGGATGTTGGGTGGCGCGCCGTACGGTCAGGCCTTCGAGGTGTGTAGACTATACCAGGCTCATCCATCTTGACGCTGAATTCGCTGTGCAGAACCAAAACCTGCACCAGCCTGGCGCGCCGACGCCGACGCAGGGCTTCTTGGCTCCCACCTATCCGACGCACGCTCATCCATCGTCGACCCACTCGACTCAGTCCTTTTTGCCGCTGCCGGCTTCCGGGGGACATCAGAGCTATGCGCCCTTCGACGCCTTGAACCACACCGGCAACTTCGGCGCGAGTAACGTGGGCGCGTCGAACCTCCACCA